>JABASI010004737.1:0-13507 GCA_019776505.1 Tomocerus nigrus | reverse complement strand
TTCTTTCTTGATGACTATTTCTCAGAAATCCATCATCCATCTATGGAATAGCCATTAAGGAATTACAATTTTCGGAATAAGAACCTAGAAATGGAGCTTACCTGGCTAACTTTTATGTGTAATAGTATATCTTCCTCTTCGAGATATATTGCATTGCACTCCTTACATTAAATTCGTGGCCCATTTTGAATGGTATTTATCGAGTTTTTGATTCTGATGTCTGAATTGTCTCATGGGATTTGCTGTAATTTAAAAGTCATTAGTTAATGACATCTCATTGACATCTTTGGCGAGATAGATGATCAAAATTCAAAAGTGTCTGCCTTTTTCGAAAGCTTGTCCAACAATACTACACGTCATTGTAGATTATCTGATAAGATACCCATATTATTTCAATGCTGTACTGTTCATAAATAGTTATACTAGCACATATAGCAGAGGGACTGTTTTAGTTTTAAAAAAATTCCCAAACTCGTTTGCTCACATAATTAATTTTATTATAGAGGGTCGCTATACGCATATATAGGTATTATTGATATTTGATAGTGGGTTTTCTGAGAATTGAGTCTGAATGGACGTATCAAGCAAGCCTGTGCATTGACGCTTAAAAATACTTATATACAATCTAAATCAACAGGTAAATCAGCAGGCACATCTGATTTCCAAGTAATCTCGTCCATTAAAACTGGTGGTAGCTTGCGCTAGCAAGATCTTCAGAGTACAAATTCTTAAAGACAATTCTCACGGTGCTGGTATAAGTAAAAAGTAATAATCTATACACTTTGTGTATAGATTATTTATTTGAGCAGACAATTATTTGCAATCGTCGTAAGTATAAATTGTAAGTATTTTATTAAAAAAGGAAACCTGAGATAGCTGTTGAGTTTCTATCGCGTAATTCTACATCTTTAAACACCAAAAACAATGTCAATTAATGGAATTTTAAGATTTTCCAGCATATTAGTTTTCTTCTTTTCCTCGGTTTGTAGTTGGTCAGGGAAAATTGTATTTGAAGACAATTTTGAAGGGACTTCTTTAGATCTTAGCAAATGGGAATATCAAGAAGGTTGCAGTGAAGGTAAGCAGATCTTGGTAAATATTTTAACTATTTTTGAGAGTGAATGTATCTTCTAATTATGATTCTTGTTTTACTGGAATAGTTTTCAATAGCGTCTGCTGTATTTAATATTGCAGTTTATGGCCCTCGTAACTTGCAATGCTTCTCACGTAATAATGTTGAAGTAAACAATGGCCATTTGTCCATAACTGCAAAGAGAGAAAAGCTGGAAAATAAAGATTACACTTCAGGCCGAATTCGCGAACGAGGCAACGGACATAGCTACGGAGCTGTATGTTGTCAGAGGTCGCTTTGCTCGAGGAGATCATTTATGGCCGGCAATTTGGATGGAAGGAAAAGATAGTAAATGTCGTCACGAAGAAATTGACATCGCCGAATATCGGGGGCAGGCGTCATTGGCAAATCAAGTAGAACAAGCTGCACATTGGGGAAAAGACTGGGACGCTTTGACTTCAAACGGAACTGTGACAACTGTTCTTTTTGATCTTGCTGCAGACTATCACGAATACGCTGTACTATGGCTTCCTTCAAAAATTGAATGGTACATTGACGACGAAAAACACTCTGAAGTCTCCCTTACAGATCCTAAATGGACTAATGATTCAAGTAAATTGCCTTGCGATGATCTGAAACCAAAACCCTTTGGACTACCATTGAATTTTATGTTCGATTTAGCTGTTGGTGGTCAATTCTTCGATCATATTTCGAATTGGGACCCTAATACTTGGTCCAAACCATCAATGGAAATCGATTGGGTGCGCATCTATCAAGAGTAGATTGAAAACTAATTTATATTGATGGATGTTACCGATTTGTGCACTGTGTGTTGTAAAATAATGATTCAAAAACGGTCAAAATATAAATATTCAAGGTAGCTATATAAGGTAAATAATTAAATAAAAATCTTCCAATGAAATGATAATCAAGAAATCTGAATAAAAGTTTCATGATAGTTATTCAGACTATGAAAAGATTAAAGATTTATTTCAGTTCTAAACGTATGAGTACAATAAACAGCGAATTCGACAACGAAATGCACAACTTACACAAATATAAAACACATAGCTGGGTCACACACAAAAAATAATTATCTTTGAACATGTAAAATTATTCGATGCAAATATACACTAATATCTACATAAATCAGACGTTGTTCCTTTCTTCGGTCCGGTCCATTTTAGAAATAATATTTCATATGCTGCTGTAGATGATTTTGCAAGCTTTTGAAATTTAGCCAAATAAAGACCACAGGTTGGTGATTTTTACTCCAACTGTAGGGGCAGGGGCAGGTGCAGCAGTTGTGGTCGTGGCAGTACCTGTAATTCCAATTAGGAAATTTTTTTTAAGAATATCCTCCTTTTTTTATAAGTTTGAAAATAAATTTACATATTATGGTATATACTATATAAACTACGTACCAGCTGCAACAGCATTAATCAGGGCATTTCCCAGACCAACCAAGAAGTTTCCTACAAATTTTGTGCACAGAATGATCATTTTCAAATTCAACTACTAGTCAATTGAATTTTCCCGTTTTAGAAATTTATAAAACGCTATATCATTACCAAGAGTCAACAACACAGCATTAGAAATACCAGCCACAACGCTTGCAAGGGCTATAAGAAATTTAGAAATTAAAAAACAGAAATTATTTTATCAAGTTTTTGAAAGTATCAATATAGTTCAGTGTCCCTACTCTTAATAAATCTTAATCTTACCAGAAGCACCGGTAGCTAAGATCTGAAGGACACTAGGCATGGTCACTGCAAGAAAAAAGAAAATCCGTGTAATTAGCAGATGGTTTATTATCATGGAATTATAAACATTAATAATTTGAATATACCTGGATTGTTGGCGCAAGCCGTTCCCAATATAATACGGGAAACAAGAGGACAATAGGTAACATTAACTGGTGCTGGACAGCCAGACGCTTGCTGAAATTTTTTTAAAATTCCGATTAGCCAAAAATTCTTGAAAAAATTGGGAAATGGGACAAATACAAAATAAAGTGAGTTAAATCCCTACCCCTGAAACTTCAGAAACTTGGAGAACCATGATTGAGCAAACAACTAGGCCCAAGACCATCACAATACTTTCAATATTACGAGCCATCTGTAAGCAAATAAATCATAAACGTCAAAATAAAATCAATTTTTAGATGTAAGATTTTCGAAGTTAAACACGAACCTTTTAGCAATGGATTGCAAAAATGATCTGCTCGAAAAGAGTGACAAAATGGAAGAAAAAGTTGAGCAAGTAAAACTTCCAGGAAGCTTCGGTGCTTAACTGTACTAATTCGAATTTGTGCTTTTTATTTATAGCATTTTCGCCCAAGAATTAGCTACATTTCTTTTAATGCATCATTTATGGAGGTATTGGATTGGAAGTGTTATTACGATAAATTCACGATCTGTCTCTCCTCCTAATCATGAATAATGCATTTCTCTTTTGTGTGATAATAATATTTGTATGACTGATTTCAAAATAATCAGGAATAATTCTGCGCAATAGCCTAAACACGTTTGATAGCTTTTTACAGTTAAAATTAGATTCCCTAAAAGACAGTATGAGTGGCAAGGCATGCTCCGGCAGGACTTAATCTTGTAATTAAATTATTCAGATTATTGAGACCTACTACAAGGGATTTGCAGGTTTTACATAAAAGTTAGAATAATGCAATAGAATCACGATCTGGATTCTTGACTTTGAACTTTGAAATCAAATATTGATTTTTAATTTCGTTCTGGAGAAGCATGATGAAACCTTTCTACGTGTTTATCATCCAAATAATCCAAAATGATACAGAAAATATGATGACAATGACAATCCATGATTTCATATGAAAAAGCGTGACGCTACATCGCTCGACCTATTTGAATTTTAATATTCGTTGAATTTTTGTCTGTCAGAAAGTCAGAACCTATTGAACATTCTTATCGCTTTTGTAGGTACAGTAAATTACTGACTTTGATTGTGAAGGATTTAGAATAATATGATATTTATTAAATGATCTTCATTTAAATGAAGATTTGTTGTTGGGAATTATTTCAAAGAAATGTCAATAGGTATTTTATGTCCAAAAATTGTTACATTTATCACGGCAGAAGTCAAAACTGAAAATTACATGTGGGTAAACGTAATGTCACATTTTAGCAACGACACATGAAGAAATCAGTTGAAATGAAATAACAACATTTAAAACGGAAAATATTAATTGGATTTCTGCAAAATCATGATCAGCTCAATTTTATTTAAGTCGAGTGTTTGCTTTGCATTGTAAATTGCTAAGATAGAACAATGTAAAATGTATAAAGCTTTGTGAGGGTGATTGATGGACACATTTTTTAGCCCACCACGCCATGCCCTGCTCGCTCATCTACTACATACCTAAGTTAAATATTATAACAAAAAAGTGTCAGTCAATAATAAATAAAACATAAATTCCACAAAATTTCTTGGTGCACTAGCTCTGAACTTGATGAAAACTTTTTAGCGCAGCATGTTTGCCAATAAGTACGTAAATTATAACATTTTCACAGTGTTTGATGGGTGTCAATCAAGAAAATGTTTCTTTTAGCGTTCTGATTTCTGAAAGGCTCAGCAAAACTAATGTAATCAATGAATGACTATAAATTCACCAGTAGCCATTGAAGTAATCATCAGTTGGGCGACTGAATTTGTGCAGTTTCCTTACAATCACTACTTGCCTTTCACACTTGTTTTGTCGAGCAGATCATTGTAGCAATCCCTGCTTAAAGGTATGAAATATTGCAAAATTCTTCAAAGCTCTTCAGTAATTTCCTGAGGGCAGATACAAAAAGATATTAAAAAATATACAATCATTTTTATTACTGTTAATTTTTCAGATGGCTCGCCTTTTAGTTTCGGCATTAGCTTGTCTCCTGGTTGTTGTCTCCGTTATGGGGGTAAGCATTTTTCCATGGTCCTTTGCATTGCTGAGATACATACAAAATATTTCTATGAGTGTTTGGATTTTAATTAACACGAAAATTTCTTTGATATTTACAGCAAGGTTCGCAAACAACTCCGTAAGTTCATTTAATGTTGTTTTGCAGAATTATCCAGTTAAAAATATTTTCTATCATGTAATCATGTATGTTCATAAATTATAATGATTTTTTTTGGATTTACAGAACAACTACAACTACCACGTAATTTTGACTTTAACAATTTTGTTTAAAAATATTATTTCTTCAATAAATAGTTTGCCATTCCAGGTAAAAATAAATATTGCCTTTAGTATTATGAACTTTGAAATTTGTATGCAGCACAACTCCAACAACTACCACCACCACTCCAACCACCACCACTACCACCCCGACTACAACTACCACCACTCCGACTACAACTACCACCACCCCGACTACAACTACCACCACCCCGACTACAACAACCACCACCCCAACTACAACAACTACCACTCCGACAACAACTACAACAACCACAACCCCGACAACTACAACAACGTAAGTTTAAAACCTCGTTTGATTTTGGATTTTGTTCATTTATGAAAGATATGGGGCCCCAAAGCCCAAATTCACATTAAGCAAAAAGCTTTACTTGAAAATTTAAAAATAATGGGGCTAAAATTTAAATTATAGCACTCCGACAACAACCACCACCACTACTACCACTACTACCACCACCCCAACAACTACTACAACTACCACCACTCCAACTACTACGTAAGCGTCTGATTAACATTTATTATTGGCATCTTTATTAATTTCCAGTTCTTAATGGCATTTTTATTCTAACAATAAATTCATTTGTTTATAGAACGGCTGGAACAACTACCACAACAGCAGCCCCCACAACTTGTGCTCCAGGGGCTACTATCAAGTGGTGCAACGCAGCTGGACTATTCCTCCCAGCCTGTAGTGGAACTGGACCATCGCGTACGTTTTGTTTTATACACTCTCGACAAAAATTAATTGTCTTTTAAATACCCAAGCGGTTTATATCTTATGACTTTAAATTTTGTTTTGCAGTGGGAATAGGGGTTTTGTCACAGATTTTCGGTGGTTTCAATTCCACTGGAAACGGAAATTATAGTAAGTATGGAGCTGGAAGGCATATATACTATAAATAAAAATACGAGACGTACCTGTATTTCATAATTTACAATTTTTATTGGGTCGAGGTCTGGAAATTGGACTCTCGAAGACAACAAATAATGATAAATAGAGTGATTAAAATAATAATACTCTACGTAAACCAAATATCTAAAAAAAATATTTTCCATTGTAGCTCTCTCCTGGACTACGTTGAATGCCCTTTTGGCAGGAAATAACGGAACTCTATTGGGTACAAAAATATATTTTATTAAAACTCGTCCCAACGAAAATTTTGGGAAAATTAAAAAGATTTTGTAACAACGTTTCATTCTACTTGCAGGTGGCCAAATTAGGAGTGTGGGATCAGCTATCCTCAATTTTGCTGGAGCAACAGCTACGGCTGGTGCAACAAGTAATTCTCGTTTTATTTTAATTTTCAAATAATATATGATTTGCTACACTATGCTAGGTCAAAATCATTTTTAGTGTGACGATAACAGAAAAATAAATTATTTATTATTTTCTAGTTCAATTTGTACCTGCAATTAGCCTCGTCAGCTCCTTATTCAGAGGCTAAGGCGGTCGGTGTACACCTATCTTCCTTGGGCAACGGAAATTAGTTCTGACTTGCGTCATACATACAATACCACCTAATTAGGCAGTATGTGACAAAATAAATATACCTACCTATCTTGTTTTCCTTTTTATTCTTATCTCTGTTGAAAATTTGCTATTTTTGTACAACGTTATGTAAACATACTTACTTGTAAATATCGTACTGGGTCATGCCATGAATGTCATTGTCTTTGTTATGTGTAAAAATAAAATTATGTTATCAGCAAGCAGCAGCATAAAATTGCTAATTTTTAATATTATTAATTTGATGATATATTTTTTAAACTACAGACTACAATATATTAGTCAAATATAAATATGAAAAATAGCTCATCATTTGTTATATTATATTTGCATAATTAAGTTATTAGAATCCCCGATATACCATAAATTTTTCCATTTCTGGAATATAACTAATTACGCATTTCATGCACCTACCCTACCTATAAAGGTGAATGGTGCATGTTTTCTGAACACCCAACGAAGTCATGAAATCTTCTGGAAAATAAAAACAGAATGTAGACTATGTAGATACTTTAGTAACATAATAAACACCTAGGTTAGATAGGTACTAACATACCAAATTCAGATTCTTGTTTTTCGGTAAATACAATTTGGAAAATGAATCCAACCAAATACTGTTGGTATTGAATTAAAGTCGCCAGCTTCCCGAGCATCCGGCCATTTCCAATGCTCTTAAGTCCAAATGTGCCCCTTGCACCCACCAAGTTATTTTACTACCGCCAAAGACTATTTAAATCGTTGTGATTTGTCTTACGATTTTCTGTTCAATCTTTTTCTAATGCTTCTCTTTTGATTTGTTATTTTGATTATTTGAGATATTTCAAAAAATAAAGATTTGTTAACGATAGGAAGGAATTAGATACCCTTGACAGAGATGCTAATGTAAATGACGACTATTACAGAAACAAAAATTATGGATATCAATGAAGATTGTAGTAGCGTCGTTGTAGATGACAGTTGTTCCACAAGCACCAAGGAAAATATTTTTCAGGATATTAAAGAGACTGAATTGAAAAGTACCACAGAAGGTCATGAGAATAATGAAACCCCGGCCATAATGAATCCTCTTTTGGTGGAATTGGTAAAATCCCGATTCGCTTAGTAATTTGGAATTTTTAAATGTTTTTACGTGTGCGTTGGTGTTTCAGTAATCGATTATTATGCCATTGATATTCGAACTTGTATTGTACATATCACAGATTTTGGAAAATGTCATGAGCTGGTTGTCAGCTGAAAATTTGAAAACTGCTCGTTTGGTTTGTACATACTGGAACGAAGTGGCAATACCGATTCTGCAAACCAGAGCTCCAGAAATAAGTTTTAACGAAGATAATTACTGGACGAATGCGAAAAATCACCGAATAGATGCAATGCAGCAATTTACTGCTGTTGTTGAAAACAGTCAAAACTTTCCATTTGTCAAGTTTGACGTTGGTACATCGGTGATATCCGTTCTTCACGAAACAACAGTAAATAATTTTTTCAGAGTTTGCAGCCCACTCGCCGAAGAATTGACAATTCGTGATGAATGGGGAAAACGAATTTTCCGCTCTGGTTATCCAAAAGATATGCATTTTCCTCGTCTTCACACACTGTGTTTGCATTTGCTCCAAACAAACTGCAATATCCAGCACTTTTTTGGATTCGTTCAAATGATCACAGACGTTTCTCCTAATTTAAAAAAATTGATATTGATCAATCATAATGGGACTGATGAAGGTGAAGTTGTGACGCACATGATTTCTGTGATGAAACGAATAAAATCTTTGAAGTATTTGAAAACTCTAGTCATGGAAGCCCAAATGAATGACCCTCATTTGATTTCCCTCAGCCAACTCGGTCTCCAATTGTCCTCCCTCAGTTTCGACTTCTGGGGTTCTTGTATCACAACCGAATCAATGACCATATTTTTGTCCAGCCAAAGGAAAACATTAGAGTATTGCAAAATAAGTGACTCTGCCATGAGTACCGATTGCCAAATACTATTTCCTCGTATGGAAGTACTGAAAACTCTCAAAATCAAAGGTTCTATGCTTGGCCGTATTACCGTATCCTTCCCAAATATATCTTATACTCAGCAATTCCCAAAACTGAAAAAATTAGCCCTATGCGAACTTTTCGGAGAATGGGATGAATTTCTGAAGCCCTCAATTAAACCAACGATAACTGTTCAAGAACTGAAATTACCATGTGATTTTGGAGACGACCTGGCACTACAAAGAGCAGCTTATATTTTTCCAAGACTGAGAAAATTAGAAGTACCTTCTTACCCACACGTTTTAGAGGTTGTCTACGGCATGATGTGCGATTTGGAAGATCTAATAATTAATACCCACTACGTAAGCAATATAGATAACTTAATTACCGGAATTCCTTCGACAATTTGCCAACGGATTCTGGAATGCGAATGTTGTGATGAAGAGCATGAAGAAAATCATGTGAAAGAATTCAGAATTAATAAATCCATTACAAATCTGAAAAGTAAGTAGGATTTTTTTGCTCACATTCATATCTGTTTCCATATTCTTATTCAATGCACTACACAATTCTATTTTGATTAATTTCTTCCAATTTCTTTCGCAAACAATTTACATGTAGTTGATTTTGTGCTTGTTAAATTAAATACAGATAATATAATTTTATAGTGGTGATTAAATATTGTTCTGTTGTGTTTCTATATTTTCCAGGGTTAAAAAGGTTGAGACTGAAATGTAAACGCTCTAGGGATGTTGTCGAAATAACAGACGTTAGTTATTACTATGCCTTACTGTACATGAAAGAATTGAAATATCTAGATCTGGACGGACGACCAAACCAAGTAACTAAGTACAGTTGATTATCCTTTTTATCTCAATTGCTTATTCACCTTTAATTCATATCTAAGCTACATAATAATATATATTATTTAATATTGAATCCAAATTCCAATAATTCAATTCACTCTTTTAATGTAAATTTAACATCTTGTTCGCGTGAATCATATTTACTTACAATTGTTGTATGTATTTAGTTTTCAGATCAGTGCCTCGCTAAAATGACACAGAAGTTTCTTGTCCTGAGTTAATTGTCAATGAAATTTCAACTCAAGATGTAAAACACAATTTAAAAAACATTTCTGTACCTAAATAAATGTCTGTAGGCGACTTCAATAACTGCTTTAGTCCATAGTAATAAAAAAACTGTGCATGTCTTTACCTAATACTTTATATTTGTCTATTTATGAATGTACTGATACAAAAATAATATTATAGCAATTCTATCGAGCCAACCAATTGATGCAATTAGTTTCAATAGCGAGTTTGGTCTTATTTGTAGTCTTTATAGTGAGTGTGAGAGAACAGTCCATTAATTGTAATATCGTTTCATTAAAATTAAGCAAATTATAAAAAAACGCTTTGCAATTTATATTTGGTTATTCGTAAATAGGCGTAATATAAACAGGTGCATAACTTTATTTATAATTTCTAATATTGTATGCGTTTTTGTAATTTTAATTTATTGCTACATATAACATTTATCATATAATATATTAACTTCCCAGCATAAGTGATTTGGGAATAAAAACGTAACAATAATTAAAATTAATTCTATTTTATCGTGTTACATACATATAAGCAGGCACGTAGCCAGTTTGATGAGGGGCACGCCAAATAATGTCACAACGCGAAAAATTTTGCTGTTTTTAGCTGTGTTTGGTCAGAATTAATGCATATTCGCTCAAAGCGCGAAGAACTTTTACTATTTTTAGCATTTTGGGATTTTGTTTTCTATTTTTTTCGGATTTAGGGAGGCACGTGCCTCCGTACCCCCACCTAAATACCTCCTTGCATATAAGACAAATCGTTGTGCTTATAGAATTTTGGCTAGTGTAGTAACATGCTTTATTTTCTTCATGAAAAAGTAATTGAAGCACTTGCTCCAATGATTTACCATGAATTGAAATAATTGATATTAGCTAATTTTTGATGTGCTAAATTCGAAGGCGAACTGAGTAAACCATATTTATCTACAGAGTAGAGCAGAGAGATAAATATAGGTAATAGCAAGCGACTAAATTCGATTGTGCGTAAATGGAGCTTCAATTTTTTTTAAAGATAAGGCCATGATAAGATTACAGACGAAATATCTAGGCGTATTATTTCACTTGTAACTGCAGTAGGCATATAAACAATAATTATATCAGACTTATCAGAGTTCCGTACTCCGTACCATATTGCAAACTACAATAAATTCCACGGAAGATGGCTTATTAGGATGATGACATTACGAGGAGACGACATTAGTTAGTGTCAAATGTATAGTTCCACTCTAGGTAATTTATATGACACATAATAAATATCAACTTATGTCATTCAAAATTAAAGCCAGAAAGTTTCATTAAAAATTTACGGTTGCTCGTTTTGATCACTGATTGCACTGAGAATGACTTCCATACTGGACAAGGATGACATAAAAATTATCAAAGGACTGATCGCATATTCAGCGAAATCTGAGATCATAATTGAAGAAATTCTCTCCTCTGGAATAATTCTACAACTTGAAAAGGACAATAACATTGTTAGCACTCAATTTTTTCTATATTATAAGCATTCATCATTTTGCATTTATAATTTGACCAATTTAAATTTAAATGAAATAAGGGTACAGTAAAAGGATTTACAAATTTTTGTAATAGGATGCCATTGTAGATGTAGCTATGTCAACATTTTTCAAAGCTTCCGACATTTTTTCACGCCAGTGACGAACAATTAAAGCCAATAATCACAAATCTTAAATTTATCGACCTCTTATGTAATCTAACTACCGTATCCTACCCAGATATAGCATCCCATTTTTCACAATGTTTCTTGAAGACGTTTTTGCAAACTTTGATACAGCCTACAATCTGCCAGGTAATAATGCACAATGAATAAATTCACAATTTTATTGTGGAACGATGATAATACGTACATACTAAATATAGAAACTGGTGATTGACATTATATTTTCAGTGTTTCGAAGAAGAGAAAGCTAATTACACGAGTTATTTGCAAATAATCTGTGTAAAATGTAACACACCCATCTCTAGTGGAAAGTTTGTTCGACTTCATTTTATCGCCCATTATAATTACGAATTTTCTGAAAAGATTCACGGATAGTAATTATGCAGAAGGGAAATCGGTAAGCAAACAATTTTCAAGCAGATCAAATCAAATTAAGAAATTATGAGGATTCTTTTATTAGAATAATTGATTTTAATTATTACAGGTTTCTCTTGTATCAACATTACGGCTATTCAAGGTTCTGTTGGATTTTTATTGTGAAGATTTCTGGTACGAAGTGGTAATATCCCACTTAGCATCTCAGAATCACTTAATAAAATACCAGCGTGGAATACCACTTCCGGAAATCGCTATCACAGAATCAACATCCAGATTCCTATCTCTCATTCCTCCTTCAGTTTTGGAAACTATAAATGTAGANTCATTCCTCCTTCAGTTTTGGAAACTATAAATGTAGACTTACCAACGTACTACATGGAATATTCTTTTCGAGAGGTATCCCGTTTAAATGAGGTTGACACTTCAGTATTAATCACAGCGGGAAAGAAATTAGCTCCTCAAGATTTAAAAACATCAGTTACAAATCAAAACTACCCTTTATGGAAATACAAATACGACGGAACAGATCATTACAATGATGATGCTAGTGAAGAGGAGGATAATTACTACAAGAACACTTACGACAATGAGACGGTTTATACAGAAACAACAGAAGAAGGTATCGACGATGATAGAATAAGCTCATCAGTTCATCATTCATCATTCAGTTCTTATGATTCCATTAATGGGCAACTAACGTTAGTTCCTGAAGATGGGGGAGATACTCCGGAAAGTGAACGCGACTTGCTTAGTATTGTTTTAAACGATGACGATATTCCCAGAGACAAGTCAATTAAACGACTTATCAGCGTGGACCCTCAAATTTCCACTCTGGATTGGGAATTAGATTGTTCAGATTCGCAAGAATTATTGGTAGTGGACGATGAAAAACCGAGCACATCAAGAGCAGCCATTTTGAAAATGGAGCGAGAGAATTCTGCAAAACCGATTGCTGTTGCCACTCTGGGCACTTTTGGTCCACTAATTGATTGCCTTTTCGATCTCATACAAAATTGGAGCATTTTAGACATGGAAACTTTACTAGTAGCCACGGACATTATTTCTACACTCGCTTCCAGTAGAATTCCACTGGTAACATCCATTTTATTGGACACAAAACTTATCCTACAACCCTCTTTCCCAACTTTTCAACGCAACTTGAATACAATTAAAGTGCAATTAGAAGCCATCCTTGCAAATTACCCTTCTGTTCTGAACGACACTTGGGATTTGCTTCAAGAGCATGAAAAATATCCTGGACGTTCCTTGAAAACTTTGATTGAAACTACTTTGCTACAACAAGGGCGCTCCAATTCTAATTCTTCCCTAATGAGCACCGTAAGTACGGACAGTAGAATTTCCGTGTCCTCCATGATGTCTAATTTTGGACAGAAATTCAGTTCTCCTTTTCGCCGTGTTAAGAGCCAATTCAACAAACTGAGGAGGGGAATTGCTGTTCCTGACGAAGCTACAAATGCTACAAGTCCATTTAGAGCTGATAGCGAAAGGTTTGATTCCTAATTATTTTCGTTTTGCATTTTCTTAAATTGTTCTTGCCTAAGTGGTAATGA
>JABASI010004736.1:0-13514 GCA_019776505.1 Tomocerus nigrus | reverse complement strand
GGTGAAAATTGGGAAACTTAAGCACTTTATGAAATAAGAATTCTCAGAAATATACTTTTTTTAAAATGCTCCGTTTCGAAAATATGACCGTTTTTTTATTATCTGGGCATTGACTTTTGATGACCTCTACAGCCTGAACGGCTTAATGGATTTGGACGGGACCAGTCTTAAAACGACCCCAAGAATATTCTCTTGGGGTGCGTTTTCTCCGATTTGAGCTACGAGGTCAACGTTTCGAGTTATGAACTATTTTTTGGAAAGGTTTATATGGTTCATAACCTAAAGTTCATATGGTCCATAACTGGAAAGTTGATATTTTACGAAGTATACCCGTAGACAGAAAACCGAGTTTCGGAGGGGCTGAGATTTTATATAGGCATATGAAAAATTTAGGCCTTTTTTGTAAAATATGGCGAAATGTTTTGATATTTTAAGAAAAAAATCCCCCTTTTCCTGGATTTCGGGGGAGGGGGGTTCTTCAGCCCTTAAGGCCCCCCTCAATACGGGCTCGGCATAGTGATATAAACAAGAAAATGAATTTGTGTTCAAAAGACTCATGTTTTCTCTACCTTTACTATTATTAATGGCATTGTACTTTGCTAATTTGAGTTTACTTGTTCTAAATTTTATATATTTTAACTTGGGGCTTTTGAAGTGCTGAATAACTTTCAATGGGCAGAAGTCGTTCCCGTTCTCCTAGAAGACGATTGAGCCATAGTCGGGACCGGAAGCGAGATGTTAAACGGCGTAGAAAGTCCCGATCCCGATCTCGAGATAGAAAACGTATAGGAGTCGGTGACGTTGATCGCAATCGAGACAGACATAGACGGTAATTCACGAATATACAATAATAAATCATGGCATCTTATACTCTTTAATATCTTAAAAAATCTTCTTTCTTTAATCATTTGATTATTTAAAGTTCCTATGTCCACTAATGGTGAACAACATTGAACATTTTAATTTTAAGGCATCTTAAATTTAATTTAATGTAAAAAAATAAATAATTAAAAATGCTTCATTGTTTTACAGAGATCATACCAGACATCGCTCCCGCTCTCGGTCACGATCCATTGATCGAGTCAGGGAACGAGAAAGAGAAAGATTTAGAGAAAACGAAAGAGAACGAGAGAAATTGAAGGATTCATTACCAAGTGCAAGTACATTTGAGTTAAAGGAAGATGATCTCGAAGGGAAAACAGAAGATGAAATTGAAATGATGAAAATGATGGGCTTCTGTGGGTTTGAAACAACAAAAGGAAAACAAGTGGATGGCAATGATGTTAGTGCAGTACACCATGTTGTTCAAAGAAAGTATCGTCAATATATGAACAGGAAAGGAGGGTTCAACCGACCCTTAGACTATGTCAATTGAATAAATTTAGTTCATTGATGCATGACATTGGCTACCTGCAGCAGGCTAGTGCAGTTCAAAAAGTACATTGCGTACTATTATTACGTTATTATGATTGCTATAAAGTGAGATCTGGGTCTCTCCCTCAAAAGGTATGTTGATCGCTGATCTATTAATCCTAAAATTACATGTAGAATGTTTTTTACATCACATCAAAGGTTCCAAGCTAATTTTTCAAAACAATAAATATGAAATGTCTATTGTATTGCATTGTGCCTTAAACATTGTCTCCAAATTGTTCTTGAAGCTCCGGCATTGTATTCAAGTAATACAGGTAGTTATTGTTATCTCTATCTGTATAACAATGCCAAGGCTTTACTCTCCATTTTTCAATGCAATGCAATACAATAGATCTTTTTTATTCAATATTTGGAAGAGATAGCTTAGAACGACAGTGTTAATTAAATTGTGTGAACATAAATTTTACTCTCAGATCATGATCAAAAGTTTTGTCAATAATGACTTCTACAAAAAATAAGTTGTAAAGGGCATTAAGTCTATACTTAACATCACTTAATATACTAGGTATAGTTCATTGGATGTTGTTTTCCTTATTTTTCTAGTACAATAAAAAATCTAATCTAATGTTAATCTAATAGAATTGACTTGAATAGAGTATGTTTTAGTAATTTGAAATAAAAACGAAATTAAAAAAAGGGATTTACCTTTAACAACAGCGTAGCACATTGGAGTTATTATACCATACAGTAATTATTATCGTGCATTTATATAATAATATGAACCTATGAAAATTAAGATATTGATAATGATATTATGATATATATGGAATGAATCCACGGCATAGATTTGTAGTTTAAAATATTTGTAATAATATTTAACAGTTTATTGTTCACAACATATTAAGAAGCAACTCTTATTGATTTAAGGGTAGTAATAGATATATTCAACAAATGTATTGGTACTTTGGTGTACCTTAATTGATTGTGCTTTAAAAATTTTACATATAGAATTGACGAGAACTTACAGCTCATTTAGGTCGTTATAATATTAATTTTTGGATTATCTTTCCTAGTAATAGTCAGCAGTGTTTCGGTACCCAATTTACTCAATCATATGAATTGGTAATTTGTATTACATTAACAGCTCATCATGTTGGATTAAAAGGCAAGACATTGACATTAAAGTGGGTTAATGTGCAAGGGCAATTACCTAAATACTGTATTCAATAAATTATATAATATTTTAGATAATATCATAGAATAGAGAAGCATGGTAATTTAGTAATGGTCAGGAAATTTGAAGAGTACAGGGACATAATTTGACACTTTTGTCGTATACGTTAAATTAAAAGCATTAGGGCTGAACAGTTTTAGTGTTTAACTAATAACATGGCTTTTGTATCTTACAGCTAAGAAATTATTGGCATTTTTAAAGCGTATTGTACACTAATTAATCTGAAATTAAACTTTGGAAATCAATTTTCAACTTTGAAAGTCATTTTGATAACATTATCCAGACCTGCTTCAATCGTGTCTCCAGCTTTGACAGGACCAACGCCTGAGGGTGTTCCAGTCAAAATCACGTCGTTTGGCTCCAACGTGAAATATTGTGAAATGAATGAAATAAGATAAGGAATACTGAAGATCATATCTTTTGTGTTCCCGTTCTGTCGGACAACTCCGTTGACATTACACCACAAATTTGCATTCTGTGGATCTGGAAGCGAAGCTTTTGGGATAAACGCACTGACTGGACAAGAGGTGTCAAATCCTTTTGCCACTTCCCATGGACTTCCTTTTGCTTTAAGAGCATTCTAAATTATTCAGAGAATAACATTATATTATAACTAAACTTTAATTCAAGGAACTCAAAAAATATTTTAAAAAATTAAAAAATTAAGATGACCCAATTGACCAAACAAGTTGAGTAGGTATCGTTTACTATTTTTATGAAAGTAAATAGCTACCTGGAAGTCTCTGGCTGTCATATCTAAAGCCAAGCAATAACCAGCAACGTAATTCATCGCAGATTCTTCTGTGACATCTTTAGCCTTTTGTCCAATGACTACACCAAGCTCAACTTCATGGTGAAGATCTTGGCAACCTTTGGGAGCCTGAAACAAAACAAGTAGGAAACCTTCTTTAACCTGCAATCCGTCAGTGATCGTCCGTAATACACGAATTACAAACTATTATTTGGGGTTATACTGTATCAAATAGTGAAACAGTAAATCATGAAACTATACAGATGGAAAAATATACATTGCATTATTGTGAAAAAATAATAATTTATAGGTATTAACGTACAACACAACCCAAAAGGTGTAAGCCAAACATGTTGCCCTCTGTAGCTTACACCAGGGCCTAGGAAAAATCTAATATATAAATTGGGAAGCTGAAAAAAAATCTCTTTCAGCCTCTTTTAGTTTTGAAAAATAACGAATATTTATAATATTTATATAGGGTAATTTTAAGGGACAACCTACTGTCAATGTTTTATGCATTACGGTAATGAGTTCTTCAAAAAAAGTTATTATAGGGTAGGGGGTACATCGTCGCTTTGTCTTTGTCCTCCCCCACTATCTATCTACAGATGCTGATATCATTAATTAAAATAAAAAAGTCAAAATATTGTCCACATATTCCTAAAAGCATAGCCCTATTAAATCGAGTACAATCATAGATAACATTACAAAAAGTGTAGTATAAATGAGAAAGCTTGGGATTACATTGGAACATGGATGGGGAAATCAAAATGTGTAAAGAGTTAGAGTAAGATGAAAAATGAAACACCTGCGGATTTCAACATAATAGAATTTATTATAAAAGCACAAACTCATTGCTCCTCTTTCATTGTTGAACAATCATCAGAAAAGGAATTAATTTGAATACCTTAATTGCGTGACCTTCAGTAATATAAGCCGTTGCTGGCTTCATAAAAAGAAGCGGCTTGTCAGGAATTGCGTTTCCCAACTCCTTCGCATGCTCGCTGTAAGCAGAATCATATATTTCATTAAAAACTCGTATCTTTAAGGACTCATATCACACGAAACAGAAAATTTTGTTTCAATAATTAATAATTATACTTATTTTATGACACATATAACAGGTTAGCGGTACTTCGTTTATCGTGTCAATCATCAACTACAAATTGCATTACTAATTTGAACACATTATTATGTTGGACATCATACGGTAGGCACTAGTCACTCTAAAATATGAACATTTCTGCTTAAAACATAGTATTAAAAAATTAAAAGAAATGTATATATAGTCCAAGTACCACCATTAAGACTCCAGAGCGAAGTGGTTGTTTACAAATAATTTGTTGGTCGGATAAAATGGTTTTATTTATTTAGTTGAATTAGGTGTTCATGTTGCAATTAAACTAATTGTGAAAACTTCGGACTAATAAATGATAATCTACAAAAATTCTATTCACCTGTAATTTCTACCAACTGCTACTACTTTTCGTCCTAGTTCAGCAAACCGTGTGTAATTAGCAGCCATGGTATTCAGGAAAGATTATCAAATGTCAATCGCGAACAAATCAGTTTGTTTATTACTTCGCCTAAATACCAGTGGCCAAGAAATAGTTTTAAAAATTATAACCCTTTTCCTTTATGAAATCAAAAAATATTGTGAAAAATAAAAAAAAATCGAGAAACTTACCGTAGTTACCGACCGATTAGAATATCACGGAGCCGAATGAGTTGAGTGGTACATTGAGTGCCACTACAAATATTCAAGTTTGAGCAGTCGAGCCTGATGTTGACGTTTCGCAAGTTCGCAATGTAGCAATGTATAATACAATACAATGCATGTAACTATTTTTGATGCTTGTACCTTGTACTGTAGCCATAATACATAATACATACGGTAGTGTCTTTCTTTCTGATTAAAATTGTCTAGACTTCCATTTAGTGAAGAGTACATAATAATTTTATTCACCAGACATTTATTGCTGATTCGGAACAACCATTGCTTGATACTAGTCGGCCGTTGTCCTAGCGTTGCAAGTTACAACTAAGATTTGCTAGAGTTGCCATTATTCACCATGTAAGTTTTATCAATTTACAAAGAATTATTATGAATTTCATATTATGTAAAAATATTCTATTTATGGTTATTACGATCGTATTTATTTATCTTAAGGATCAATGGTATGAATTGGTGTGGTAAGGAGTAACGCGGTGCCTTAGTTTGCTAGAATCGTTAAAATTTATTTAATATGATTGAAAATTGCCAGTTTGGTATACATACTTTTTAGTGTATGGTTCAAAAACCAAAATATTCATTTATAATGCAATGCTTTGTAAATTGATAAAGTTAATAATAATTAATATTGAGGCAGAAATCTGTTAACAATGATGGCTGAGAAAAATCTTATGGACGTCGGAATGGATTGATTTTGGAGTTGCCTTTCGGCGATATTTGCGTACGATTGAGTTATTATGATTACATAAGAATCATAGAAACAGTTGACAAAGATTTTATACCCAGAGTTCAAAAAAATCTTTATGCCAAAATGGAGTGAAGCTAGGACGAATTATGTACAATAGATACACCAAAATGCTTATGTACTCACTAGGGAGTTACAGAATTTATAAAATATTATAATGAATAGAATGAAACTGATGCAATTAAGGATTGATGAAGGGAATGTTTTATGCAAAAATGTGAAACCCTTCATTTAAATTGTACCTTTGCATTTACTTATTTCCAAATGACATTAAAAATAGCCTACTAAAAATATGCTGCATTGTCGGTTAATGAATTTTATTTTTTAAACTATTCCCAAGTATTATATTTAGTTGTAGCTCATGATTACAGACCGGTCAATAACACTTAGACTTTATTCCATATAAATTAACAATACAAAAATGTCTAAAAATGAATATTATTTGTGTGGTGCCTTAAAATTACAGCGCCAGTGAAAATCGTGAGATAAGTATATCCAGCGGACACATTATACATAATTTTTAGTAGTACATACATAAACCATACATTGTAAATTAGTAAAAACTGAAGGTGGAGATCTACTCTAAAACTAATTATCTATTAGCTACTGGTTTGTTTATATATTCTGATGCAGGTAAAACGTCACTCATAATTCAACTAAAGATGCCTTCTTAATTAAATATTGAGAATTGTTATTGTGAGTCTTGATAGTTGTAAAACGTCGTGCCTCTATCCAACTGCTACTAATAAATATTCTACAACAGACGACGTGACACCATTAATATTTGAACAGGACGATGGCATTATAGATTCACACTAAATACAAACAGATGTTGAACAAACATTCATATTTGTAAATTACATTAATTTGTGATTAGATTGCACTATTTCTTTACTTGTACACATACAGGGTTTGGTAATAAATAAAATCAGATAAGTAAATGGAGAATAATTAAGTAGTCTAACATCTATTTAGGCCTTTGGAAGCGTTTTACAATTTTCAGAAGAGCTTGTCGAAACTCTTTGGATCCACAAGCGTAGATCATGGTGTCCAAAATGGCCTGTAGAGGAAGGACAGATCTCATATGAATCACCAAGTATCTCCAAAGGGTCCCCACGAGTTCGCAGTCAAGTTCTGATTTGTTGCCATCTTCGCAGCCTCGGTGTAATGGAATGATCGTGACAATAGGAAGAATAAATACCCACATTGGTATCATAATTAACAGCACTGTTCTCGCGAAACGTATCGAAGGAAACAGTCTCCCAACCTGTAAAGCAATTTACATAATCTTCATTAATATAAAATGTTCAAATTATAGAGTAAATCCCATTGTAATTACATATTACCGGACATAACCTTGGGCACTACACATGCTGACACGTAACATTGCAGCCAGTTTACCTCTATGTACTTATACATTTCCATGTCTATAGGCATTCAAATTCAATTACATTATATTAAATGGGCAATGGGTACTGACTGACGGTGGTGAAACAGCAGCTGCAGAAAAGTTGCAGAAAAGTCATAATGGCAAAAAGTGGAGTAAAATTTCAGGACGTGCAAGTGCTGAAAACTATGTCCGGTTTCCGTATTATGTTTTTTACTCTCAGTGATAATACATGTGTGGCAAGTCGCGTAAAAGTCGAAATGCTTGACGGCATCGGAACCCAGCCTTTTCGTCATTAATATTCATTAGCAGGGCTACACCCTGAGAGCTCTCCACGAAATCCGTAAAACAGGAAAATTTATGTAAAAATAGCAGAAAGTAAACACAATTTTGATTTTTGACTAAAAATTGCAAAATTTGTTGAGAATGGGAAGTTAAATGAACTCTTTTCAGGTCTCTAGTTTGTCGTTTGTCAGAAACAAAAGTTATTGTCATGGTTACATCTGAAAGTATCGAAAGTGCAAATTGAAGGGGTGAAAATAAGGGACTCTCAGAAAATTTCTAATAGCAACTTAGAAGTGTAGCAATGCCTAAACCAGAAAAAGAAGAAGCACGGGGGTAGCTGTACAAGTACTTATTGACAATAGATAATGCAAAAATCAAATATTCTCCGTATTAGTGGCTCTGTATTGCGTTCATCGACATAAATCACTTGTGAAATCATCCAATGAAAGAATTTTGCTCATACATATAGTAGTGGGATACATTAAAACTTTTGGGAATAAAATGGACTGTCAAGCATTACGACACTCCGACACAGACATGTAATAAACACATTAAGATATAAGTGTATTAATTTCACATGAAACATATGTGCCCGAGCAAAGTGAAGGTTTCGAAATAGCTGCAATCTGGGGATGTGACTTTGATGACTAGGAGGCATCATCGGGTGAGAGCGACACGTAACGAGAGATCGGCTCCTAGGCAGAGTATGTACGTTCGGCGGCGAACCTGGACCGAAATTGTCCAGTTGTGACAACGAAGGGACTTTTCCATTCCCGAGTTCAGCTGACACATTCCCGATGACGACTGTCGGTGGCACAGACGGATCCGGCTGAACCACCACGGAAATTGGTACAGTCAAACTGTCTGGAATTGTGGGAAGAGATAAAGTTCTGACGAGGGGAGTTGTCGTTTCATCCCCGCAAAGACTCCCCTCCATCCCGACATCGTTGTTGATGTTGTTGACATTGCCATTCATGTTGATATTATTGAAACTGGGGATGACCATGTTGTCCGTTAAATTTCTGTCAATCTTGTACGGGTTCATGTCTAGGTTCAAGTCATCCACATCCACAGGTCCCAGGACAATGGCATCTGTCAGGGAGGGAAGAATGGCTCCTGTGGGCGAATTAGCCAAGGGATTTGTGTCTGGAGCGGTGGAGGAGAGCAAGGGGACGGGGCTGCTGTTGGTGATGCTGGATCCCACTGGAAGAATCGCGTTCACAAAAGTCTCATTTTTGTAGCCGCAATTGGTGCAGACAACGGAAACTCTTCGTCCTCCTAGTGCCGGCTCGTGAGCGTAAATCGCATTCAACTGCTTTTTGGCAATTCTCAGTACGGAGCTGTTGAATAGGAGAGTCAGGATCGAGCAGATTGTCAGCACAATTGTCAGGTACACCAGTTGCAGACTTTGTGCTCGACAGATCGGGTCACGGAGACCCAGAGTGACAGAGGCAGCTGCCAGAGAACTTCCTCCGACTAAAACGATAAGAAATCCGACAACAACCTGTTCAAAACAATCATTACACTTTAATCAAGAGAGCGGAGAAAACATCAATCGTCTCAGAAGCAATCCTACTCTTTGCGACATAGTTAACGAGCAAGAGTTCATCTTATTCAATAATTTTGCATTAGACACTCGAAATATTATAATTTTTACACTTTTGTGAATATTGACAGAAATTATGTCTTATAAATGACATTATGCAGGAAAACTTGATAGATACTGTACAGTATATGCATGTTCATCCTTATTTCATATAATATTCATTATCATTGAAAATTTAAAAAAGTCTTGTTTCATCGGGACATAATAATATACAGGTTAGTATATTTTAAATTTAACCAAATGGACAGAATAACCATAAAGCATTTAGGTACCTATATGCAGAATGGATGACTTTTCACCAAAAATCGCACGTTTGGAAGTTTGTTTCTAATGTGCACTACTTTTATCAAACCTCCAAGCGAGGGCTGTCATATTCCTGAGATTCAGTTTATTCGTATATTTGACTCCTATTATTTTTGCGCCTTCTTTATATCTGTAGTCTCGTGCAGTGACGTGCAATCAAAAAGTCTATGGTGCAAGAGGATGGCAAAGGACAAGTGGTGAAACACTTGAGCTGATATTATTATTTACTTATATGCAATTACGTGCATTATGGCAACGACTCCAGACAGGACTCATACCATTTTTCTACAAACCTAGAGGGACCTCAACGGATGAAATAAGACACTTCTAAATTGGAGTCAAATTTTTATACCGGCACTGAGCCGGCACTGTAATTAGAATAATAACCAAATTAGAATAACCACCATATATTCCTCAATAAATAAAGATACTTGATTTTATGGTTGTTATTAACAGTGTACTTGTAAAAAAATAATAATGGAATTATTTTAACGTTCATTATTTTAACTACAGCATTTACACGGTATAGATTAGTTAATTTAGTGCCAGATTTAAATCCTCAGAGATTTAGTTGCTTTCAGCTATTTTTTAATACAATTTGCAAAGAACTATTGACAACTCAACTATTCGTGCCTTTACATTTGGAAGTTCAAAGAATTTAAGCTGAGAAATACGGTAGAAACGATAGATCATTTAACCGTTGGGATTTAAAATTGGCCTTCTTATTCAGACGCAGGAGTAGCAGTAGTACTAGTAGTAGTGCAATGTTCTGTGGTACAGTAATCTGAATCTGAAATTAATATGTCTAGGGCTACGATGAGTTGCGTCTCGACATGTACTCATGTACATAATAACTACACGTGAACGAAAAGCATTTAATTTTTCCTTCCTTAGATATTTTAGGTTTGCCCCAGATTTGAACAGATCTAAAAATAACTAGCAGTAGTGGCAGTGTCAAAGGAAGCTCTTCCCCTCAACTAATGATACTGAAGCATTAAATAAAATGGGGTAAAATGGTAAAATTTAAGAGAGAAAAGTAACTTACGTGTCTATTTGATATTGAGGATGAGTAAAAAAACGGGTAGCGTACAGCCACGAAGCGATCTAAAGAGAGCAAGGTGAGAAGGAGCATATTTACGACATAGGGAATGCCTAAAGTGGCTCTTTGCAGAACACAGAGTTCCCTTTGAGGAACAACAAATAAAAGTAATTCAAGTCCTTTGTGACCCCCGACAAAGAGATCGGTAATACAGAGACACGCCATCCACAAATGTCTCGGCTTCCACAGTTCACGACTTTGTCCCACAACACACAAGACGCTAATATTCACAGCGAAGATGCCGACGAGAAGAACAATTCCCCAGATAATTTCCCCCACGGAATAGGGCTGCGACCACAAGTCGTTCTCCATTCTTACTTCCTCCTAAAAAATAATAAAAAAGTAGAAAAAAAATTATTTCCGCGAAAAGAGGGAGACTAATGAATTCGCAGAAAAAGGGAATATAAATCAAAGAAATGAGTGCGAGAAAAAGAACTGACGTTGAGTGGAGCGAGAGAGAGTGTGGGATGGGGAAAAGTAGGGAGATGCTCAATCACACTGTTGCTCGTCCTCTTGTTTCCTTTTTCGCTGATCTCCCGTGGAAATAGGACATAAATCCATATATAACCGAGGATTTGACTCCTTGTCGTATAAGTAATCCGCGAGGAGCTGAATGTTCAACTTAAAAGTTCAATCCTCATTGCTGGCTGGAAGTCGGCTGTGTAGTAGTGCCGCAATGACAGATAAAATCTTGTTCCCGATTTCACACATGGGACTCTGACTGAATCGGAGCCGGAAGGAAAATCTCTTTGGAAATCAGTTGTGGTCGTCGTGAATGAAGGGGAAGTTCTTTAGGCTTCTACGTTCTCCCAAGGTGAATGCTCTGCAGAACAAGACAACAAAGCACACAGAATTTAATATCACGGAAAACTGTTCTCTGCACTCGGCTTCAATTACGATTATTACCTCGCCAGTCTTTTAAGACTGTATAATATTGAGTCGTTGCGTTAAGGCCGGCTTATTGTCAGCTTATATTTTCAGATATTTTAGGCACATAAATATAAATACATGCTGAAAGAGCTAATCGGGCAGAATGCCGTGTCGTGTCTGTGCAAATGACAAATGAACAGGTCAAAATAGATACTCGGCGAGCGAGCCACAACAAATATCAGGCAACACTTTACGATCGTCCACAGCAGTAGTAATAGCCAGAAGTAGTTATATTATGGCTCCAGATACTATGAGCATCCTACAGGAGTCCATCCTCTCACATTCATCCAGCTTAATAGCAACGAAGTCTGTAGCAGGACATTATCCCACAGCCAACTAAACTGTTTCATGTTTTCACTTCCAGGAGAGCCAACATTTCAGTCCACTTCCCTTTGCCTGTCTTTTCTATTGAGAGAAATCAAGACATCTCTCAATATTGTTATTATATCCTCCAGATAGCCTCTCTCTCTTGTACATCCATCTACGGATAGCATTAATATTCTATCACTTGTTGCTGTTCATTATTGCTAACGATAAGTAAAGCTGAAGAAGCCCAACTGCTGCTAACTTAATGGGTTCCTCCACGTGGTTTTATTCAATCTTCTCAGGAAGAGAAACAGACCATTCTTAGTCATATATAATTTATATACATAGGTACATATATAATATTATTATTACGTGAGATTAACTATAACTCCCTAAATATACACACATGTAATAATAACCACCTTCCACTGAAGCAGAACTAAATTACCGACATAACATTAAGAACACTACATAGCCATGTAATCAAACTGTCTCTATCTAGACACCTATACACAATATTATAAGGTATCTACCTACTTATTAAATATTATTGTTGTCCTAATCTTATCCGTTGTTGCACTACATGTCGTCTTCTTCTTCTATGTCAAATTTTCGTCATGTAAACGCGAATGCTTTGTACTTCCCCTATAACTCTATTATTTATGAGGATAATTAAGTAGCACATTTGCTCACTACAGACAGATAGGCTAAGTATCTTCAGATTAATAGGAGACAATAAGAATAACTATGTATACTATGTAGCCGTGGATTGTTGATTAAGAATAGCACAACGGTCAAGTACCTAACATAAGTAGGTATTATTATTATATACCTAAAAGGAAGGAAGAATGGTGACAATGAATCCTATCCGCTACTCCTACCACACTCCATACTAATTCTCCCTCACTCAAGACTATTATAGAATGAGATCTGAAGAGACTGGATGACTGGACTGGTATTGACCAGAATTTAATGGAACTGCATGCATGCGTGACTCTTGCATGATGTCAGATGAAGAATGAGCATCACAGAACATACTAAGTAGGTAATACAATTTACTCATTGAAGAAAACCCCTAAATACAAACTCCCCTCTCGCCACTCTCTAAGGATAAGGATTAGGAATCTTGGAATACATACCATTCTCAAGTACGACTACGACCCTTAGCTTTCAAGTCATTTTCAAATCTTTTTTCAGCTCTACTCTTACATTCAGCATTTTCTATACAAATACAAGGCACAATATACCTAGAAACAGATAAGAGGGATATATGTAAAGCGAAACAACAGGTTGGGTGATAGCCAACACCATACCAAATCAAGTGTTTGTCAAATCAACAGATTTTCCTTACTATCACACTATCACTTACTCCTGCCTGCTGTACAGAACATACGCATTAGTTAGGCTACTACTATGTTGGCAACTTATTAGTATGCGTCCCTTGAAACATTTTTTGTAATGAGATTTAGAGACCATGGAATTTATACAGTCGAATCTTTTACATAGCAATATCTTCTATAAAGTGGGGTGCTTTGGAATGCGTATGGTCTGCATTATACTTACTATTACTTACTACACGTCGACTTAGGACTTAGACAGTTCAACAAGAAGGTAAAAACAGACAACATACTGTTGAACAAGTCTATACTGTGCTGTGATGTCTGTATAACTATAACACATTTTAAATATTACAAACCTTTTTTAGGTAGTAAAAGATATAAATGCATAGCTTATACCTAAAAATACACAAACGGAAAAATAT
>JABASI010004735.1:0-13516 GCA_019776505.1 Tomocerus nigrus | reverse complement strand
GTAAGTTAGGTCTCAATCACCTCCTGTTCTCCTCCTCCAGACAGTGGCACACTGTATTGCAGCAGCAAAAATAGAATTTGTTGCTTTTCTATGCCTAATTTACATTTTCCGGGAAAGTAATTACCAAATAAATCTTTAATAAATGGACAGAAAGTGGTATTTTTGTCATTAATAACAGAGACTTACAATTTGTAACAGAACACTCAATTTTGTTACTTACTCTACGGAGAAATTGTATTTTCAATTGTAAGTAGTATGGACATGGATATGGCATACTATATCCTTGTTCTAATTATGTCTGATTATAGCTATTATGTACTATATATTAAAGCTTTCTTCCAAGTACTTCAGATATACAAGATAACTATACTTAAGAATCCCTTTTTTCCATTTCAAACTGCCTTAACAGGAAATTAATTTGCCTTTGATAACAATGATTGTGATGAAGAATCCGTAAAGGTCAATTTTTGGTGACCAAAATAATATAAAATATATTGCAGTTGTAACTCGAGGGGCATGTGAAGATGGAGAAAAGAGTAGGAAAAAGTCGAGTACAAAGGAATTGAGTAGGTACAGCTGGCACATAGTTCAGAAGAAGTAGGTACTCTATTATTTTCCCTTATTTAAACTAGGCCTTATTTTAAATAAAATAAGATCAACCTTTTTGGTTAGGTTAGGGTGCATACTTATTCTCCGCTTTTAATACTATTTTGCTAGTGTGTTCCCAGTAAAAAAAATTAAGTGCCTATAGACATACCTAGATATAATAATATACACTGCTACTATTTATTTCTGTGAGCAGCAATAAAAATATAGCAGTTACTTTTCAGTCTTTTATCTCATGTATATCGTTTCCTTTCCTGCACGGGTACGGGGTACTGCAGATATTATCGTTTAAAACACTATTGTGTTTGTTAGCATTTCCTATCTCGGACCTCGGTAGAGCAGAATTGAAGCCCTTATGGCCAAGAAGGGTAGCTCTGTTCTTGTATTGATAAACGTAGGCAACTTCGGGCAACTTCAGCTCTTCTCAGCTTTGCATATTGTATAGACGTATGTAGTTTCTTACTGACTAATTCAGAATTTTAGGGCCCTACAAAGTCAAATGCACAAAGCAAGTCTTTTATTATTACTGAGTGCAATCACCTAACTACAACTTGGCCTTGGTTCTAGGGTGCAGTCCCTACCTATTTATTTATGTATTTTACCCTAAAATTCTTCTCCTATTGCATTAACTTCGTTCCACAAGTGTATTGTGTCCCCCATAAAATAAATTCATAATAGGGGAACTAATATAATTTAGGATTTTATCCATTTCATTCTGAGTTATAATTTTGGAAGTGCCACGACGATGCCGTCATACACATACCTACGTATTTCATTGAGAAACAAACTGGTGTGGTAAAGGATTTGTAATATGATTCCAATGCCATTGCGAATCGAAACACTTTCTGTCTATTACGAATTTCGGCTTGTATTATTTTCAAAAGCGTACCTAGATACTCACGGCACATAATGTGTTCACTACTGTACTAAATAGCCCTTGCCCTTACATGAGACGGCATTGGTAATTCTAAGCGTAAGTAACAGTTACGTACCGTTACAAACTCTTAAATATGCAAACTGCATCTGTAAGCCATTAATGTCATCCCTACTCGATATTTATGCCCACGATCGTGTCCTTTACACATAATATGTCGACCCTACCTATTTGCACTTCGGACGGTTTAACCGCCGACGATCCGTATCCCTCTCATACATAAATAGGTACTTATTGGTTTACGTACTAGTACTTGCGTACACTGGGCATAGTAGATAGCTATAAGAAAGGATCTAGTACCCAGCCCAGTTCCAAAAATCGTTTTGTAAGCTGCTGTGGAGTGGACTATGCCGGTTTGCATTTGTCCAGAGCCCAGATGGCTAAACTATTAATCTCTGGTTTAAATAATATGTACTTAGGTATACCCATGCTTTTCCAGATACATGCTTCATTGTTCGAAAATTGTGGCTGCATGTACAATGCTACCGGCGGGGTAGAAATAACATTTAGTACAGTATTTTATGAAATGGAACAAAGTTTGCTTATAATGTATTGCAACCGTACTTATGTAATTGTCATAAAAGGTTGCGTCTTGCTGGATTGGACAGCAACAAAGTCTTACGAAGCTTTTAGTTACGCGATAAACAAGCAAGAAGCAAAAGCGACAAGCGTAGAAGGAAAATCAATGTTTACTTTAATGTATTTAAGCACAATTGTCTCATTGTTTGATTTTATTGTGAGGCAACTAGGAAGCTAACTTAATGTGTTAGCAGTTGCAGTTGGTTGGTTGGTATCGAATAAAATCGTGCCGCGTGTAATTCATTGTCCAGCTATGTTTTACTACTTCTGCTCTACATTTAACTTTCAAAATTTCATTATTACTAGGTAATAAACTATTTATAACCACACGTAGAAATTAATATTAAGCGATTCATTTGTATATTTTCTGTAGTTAGAGGCACCTGCCTGTAACTTGCAAGCAGTGTACTATAGTCATAGTAGATAGGGCCTTCCTGCATAAATATGCTAAACATATCGTAACAGTCTTAAGTATATAGCGAGGTTAAAATACCACGAAGTACACTACATTTTTAATTCCGATTTCCTCTTTACTCCATGGTTGAGCTGTGTTACACTTACACAGGTCTGGTCAAGGGTCATTATCTTATTGAAGTAAGTGTTCTTAACATTTTATTCTTTCACACTATGAGGTATGTAGTAAGTAATCGCGTCGCGCGTAGTAGTAGCAAATAGGTTTAATATTAGTAATAGTAATAGTATTCCATTTTCTATTAATTTTCATGTTAATACTTGTTATGACTATGAGTCATGGAGGTGAGGTAAGGTAATACTTTAGGGACTCACTAAACTAATCCTTCGTCTAATTTGTCATCCTTTCCATACTTGTATACGATAGTAGTAATACTATCACAGTACTTTTCTATATCTATGCTCTTCTCATTCATCTATTATGCATATAGGTCCATAGCAATCCATATCCCCCCTTTACCATAATATAGCGTAACATTCGTGAAATATGGCGAAATTGGTAAAATGTTATGTGTTCACTTAAATAATGTACATATATATAAACAGCTCCACATTCTGTGAGAGTGTCATTGTCATGTCACATCATAATGACTTAGACAATTATGACATCATAGTACTATTACAACCATTCGGATAGAATCGGGCTTTCTTCAAAACTTGATGGCGCGTTTCTCTATGTATACGTGAAATAAACCTTGAATTCGTCTTAGAGAATGCTATTATGTAGTAACTAATATCCATTGCAATAAGTGCTTAGTGCATAGTAGCATTACTTGCATAACAATCCAACCAGAATAGAAACACTAGGAAAGTTGTTTGCTTAGTTGCATTTACTATGCTAAAGAAAAGTGCGTATCGTGGTTAAAAGTATCGGAATGAACTATATAGCATTTATTTCATATTGATACAACTGGTACTTGTTACAGTACACAGATTCCAACGTACATTATAATAGCCTTTCTTGCTGCGTTGCAATTTAATTGGATAAAACTAAGAATCCTCAAAGGGCAATTTAAAAGTATCTGTATGGTTGGTGGAGTCTGGATTAAATACACGCACTTACAGTTCGCAGTATTGCATAGTTAACGCATCGATGTGTAAAGCTATTGTTTCTGTGAAATCTCTGTTCAAAAATATTGAATATACCCTGGTAAGCATAATAAGATATTCACTATAACATTTTCTGATTTCTAGTAAGCATGCTTTGACCTGACCATGCATTGCATAAGTATCAAATGAATATTATTACTAATACAGTAGCAAAGCTTGCTACATTTATTTATTATATCTCAAAGGCCTATATATACTTACAGGAGAAAAAGAAAGCAGAATTGCAGAGAGCATAGCATCTGTTATTCCATTTTACAGAAGTATAGGTGATAGGTGAAGGAAGTAGAAGTATTTATTGTTGAGCAGACACAGGGTAGTTAGCTAAGTCAGCTTTAAACACTAAAACACTGAAAGGGGTATTTGCAATGATAAGGCTAGGAAGTATATTATACATGTTTAATGTTCATGTAAAACCGCATTCTATCTCATACTTGTCCAGCTAAATGAAACTAGACTATTGTACACGTATGCACACATGCATTGTGCTGTGTACTACTAATGCATATAATACGTGTTCCTTCCTCCACTTCTCTAAAGGGGAAATATTCTTGAACCATGACATACAAGTAGAAGTCAGACGCAGCCATCGCATCATTGTCAGCCACATCACATAGACAGACCATAATAATAATAACATGAATCTGCCTGAGACGCACTTTATACATAGAATACTACAAGCCAGGAATACTTTTTGCGCTAAGTAAGCTTATCAGACGCTATTCCTCCACAACATTGCTGTGTGCCGCCAGTTGAATTCAAGACATGGCAACGTACCTAGGTTATTATTAGTTTTTGGAACTAAGGGCACTTTAAAGCCCTTTCTGCCTGGATTTCAATCCAAGCACGGCAAATAGGCCGTAAGAAAGTCTTCCATCCATATGCTTAAATTATATTTAATCCTACACGGCCCAGCTTTTAATTTTAGTGATCTTTATTTTAAGTGAAGTTTTTATCCTGTATGGCTAGGAGTTTTAGTACGACACAGAGTTGTGTCCAAATCAACTAAATTAAAATTTTATATCATTTTAAAACCTGAAATAATTATTATAATGGTTCAATACTGAAATTTAAGTGAAACATTTATATATGTACACTCATTTCGTGTGTAAAATACAGCAAAGTTTTCACAAAAGTTAAAGGAACCTACCTATTTATTTAGATTTTAGACTCTAAGAGAGTAGAGAGAGAGTAGCCTTTACGCGGGATCTTCATTGCACTTTGCAAAAATCCTTATAAACACGTACCGAAACAAAATAATTTCATTCTAAGTGAATTTAAAATGGAAAACTACACTTGTTAGCCTAAGCATGATCTACGCAACATATTGAGTAAAAAATTTTTACCCAATGACAAATGAGATGATAATATTGACACTGGACCTCGATCTGATTACAGTTAGTGACATACATAAATAAGTAAAAGAAAATCTTCAAAACAGCACAACAACTTTCGAATCAAACTGATCTCTGCGTTACGCACAGAATAACTCGAAAATGAAAAGATCTGAATTCGGTGGAGGTAAGTAAATCATATTATTATTATTTTCTTATGTTTATACATACAATTTATATACATTTACAATTAAATATTACTTACATACAACTTAAGGATTTACTACTACTACATGCAGTCGTGGTAAGGCTTTCAGATCTGTGTGTGTCTTACATATTTACGATATGTGCATGAATGATGAATTTATAAAAAGTAGAGTTTATAAATTATAATATGTATACGTTTGCTGAAAACGATGTCTACGTATGTATATAATATATAGAGAGATCAGAGATTGAGAATACTATTATGAACTAGGTATTTTTTTTTAAATATTTACCAATATAAGTAGGTATTATACGTATGCTGAAAATACGATACAAAAGTGTTTTAGTTAATTAATAAGCAGAGCAGTTTATGAATGACGTTTGTTGATGGACAATTAAATGTAGGTAATATCTTCAAAAAACGTTTCTTTTGTTGAAATCATGTACCTTATGATATAGCAAATGACTCTATTTTTAGATACTATAACTATGTAGATAGAGGTCATTTTTTGTTTTTTGAGCTTTCAGAACCCGTAGTTTATTATTACGAAGGTGAAAAAAATGATATACTTCTCGATGAACAGTAGATGGTAGTGTAGATGAACAGAATACAGATGACATCTTAGATGAAAAGAATGAAAATTTTACCTTCAATATCTTGGCAATTATTTTGCAGACAGTTCCTCTTCAAAGCGTGTAAGAGAAGATGATCGTGGTGGGGAACGCCGTAGAGAGTCTCAAGAAGATTCCAGTAGCCCTGGGTCGGGTTCAGGCCATAGCGGACAATATTCAGGCAGAGGAAGAGGCTATCACAGTGGCAGTGGTGGAGAAGGGCGGGATCGCGAAGGTCGCGGGGATCGAGAAGGCCGTGGGGATCGCCATGATGGCTCCAGTTCCAGTTCAGGAGGACACAGTGGAGGTCATCACAGAGATCGGGAGATAGAACAGTTGAGACGAGATCCTGAAGGAAGTGACAGTCCCGGGAATAGTCGAAGAGAATCTTTTGGTAGAGGGGACAGACCGACATTTCAACGACGAGATAGCAATGGAGGAGATAGGGGAAGTAGACCTCCATATGAGAGAAGGGATAGCAATGGCGGGAGTGACAGTGGAAGACGTGATGACCGAGGTGGATTCGATCGAGGAGGATTCGATCGTGGAGGATTTGACCGAGGTGGATTTGATCGAGGTGGATTTGACCGAGGTGGATTCGACCGAGGTGGTCGACGGGGAGGTCGACCTCCATTTCGAGGCCGAGGTGGTCCTTCGAGAGGAGACGATGGGGGAGGAAGGGGCAGAGGCCGCGGAAGAGGGCGTGGTCGAGGTGCAAGGCGGGATCGCAGGGCGGAGGAACTTGAACGACATGATCTCGTTGTCTGCGCTCCGAGTATTCGTGAAGGTACAACGTTCACCAAATCTGGAGTTAAAGGATCAGAAATAAAACTGCTGACGAATTATTTCGTCGTAAAAAAGCGGCCTGACTGGTGTCTCTTCCATTATCGTGTGGACTTTGTGCCAGATGAGGAAAGGACCCATATTAAGAAACAACTTCTTCGACCCCACCGGGAAAGCTTACCAGCTCACATTTTTGATGGATCGTCACTCTATGTCACTCAAGAGATTCCTCCTGAGGTAAAATTAGACAACGAATGTGGTCTAATCCGGTAAAAACCGAAGTGTTACAGATGTGCGTTTCAGATCAAAAACGTTACGCGGAACTTGCTTTTCCGTACACAAATCACTGACCACATGAAAGAGAGTCGCTTCCACAAGCAAGCCAGTGCACTGCCTCGCTTATGGAACCGGCTCAAGGGTTACGGCTTACATCTATCTTCAAGTGTCACGCGATTATGGTCTCCGCCCGTAATATCCCGTTCCGCGCGACATTTTTGCTCTGAAACCGGGTACATCTGTAACATTTAGCTTTTTACCGGATTAAACAATTCGGCATTCCGCCAAATTACTAAATATTCCAATTTTCTATATTTTCATATTTCATTTAAACTTATGAATGTCTCATTTGGCAGCGCTTGACTTTATATTCGCTCATATTTCATTTAAACTTATATGAATGTCTCATTTGGCAGCGCTTGACTTTATATTCGCACGGAGAAGGACAAGATCCAAACCGTCCAATTCAAATCACAATGAGGAAGGTGGCCGATGTAGTTCCCACTGATGTCATGTATATACAAGTTCTGAATATTATTGTTCGGAGTTGTCTATCTCAAATGGGAATGGAAGAGATGGGACGGAACTTTTATGATCCAACAAAGTCTACGACTCTTCACGCTGAACGGCTACAATTATGGCCAGGATACAAAACTACTATTCGTCACCACGAAAATGATGTCCTCCTTGGTGTCGAAATGACTAATAAAGTCTTGCGTATGGATACTTGTTACGATACCATCGCCGGCCATATGAACTCCAGGGACTACAAAGTCAGTGCTTACGAAACGAATTAAAATTTTGACTGTTGAACGTTAATCTACCTGAATTTTCTTATCCTAATGGAGAAATGCATATTATTTTACAGAGAAATGTCACCAGAGAAATCGTGGGCTCTATTGTTATGACTCACTATAACAGAAAAACTTATCGAATTGACGATATTGATTTTGATAAGACCCCCTTCCACACATTTGAACATGGTAGAGATGGGGAAAAGCGGGAGAGGACATTTGCTGAGTACATAACCACGACATACAACCTGCCAGTACACCACCGCGACCAACCACTTCTCATATCAAGACCAAAAAAACGGGACATGCACAGAGGGATGACCGGACCTATTCTGTTAATCCCCGAACTCTGTCAGATGACAGGCCTGACAGATTCAATGAGGGAAGACCACAGGTTCATGTTAAACGTGAATAGACATCTCCATATGGCACCCCATGACCGAGTTAAAGCTATCAACGAATTTATGACTAAGCTAACTGGCATTGATACGGTAAGCTTCAAAACCCATTTTAGAAGAGAATCAACTTTTGTAAGGATATTTATGAGAACAGAATTTTTTCCTTACTTAATAAAATATAGATACGGGCGGAACAAGAAAAATGGGGGTTACAATTCAATCAGTCTCTTCTCACAGTAAGGGGACGTTGTCTCGCAGCAGAACCGATCTGTATTGGCAGGGATTTGAAAGTCCCTGGTGGCGATTGGACCAATTCTATGAAAGGTATACCATACATGCAGTTAGTTAGCCAATACTTTCTGAATAAACTAAAAAGAGATCAAAAGATATCCTATTTCCAGTGTAATTTCGAAGGATTTTTACCTATAGTGAATACCTTTTACAGATAATCACATGAGGCTTACAGTAAACTTAGTCGACTGGGTAGTCATTGCTCCATCAAGGGCGAGACAAGATGTAGACACTGTCATTAACATGTTGATAAAATTGGCAAGAAGCCAAAACTTCATGATTAGCCAACCAAAAGAAGTGTAAGTTGTATTATCGTGATAACTATCTAATCATTATATTTTTCAATATTTCATGAGTATATATGACTGACTTTTTGCCTTTATTTGTTTCTTAGTAAGTATATTCAGTTTACAAACGCTCAGGATTATTTTAATGCTATTGGTGAAGCACAGTCTACACACAAAGGTCTGCAAATGATCTTTGCGTTTTTAATGAATCAAAGGTTGGACACTTATTCTTCGATTAAGAGACGATGCTGCATCGATTTTGCTAGTAAGTAATTTTATTATTGACAGTTTCCATGCTTAGATACAAAACAGTTCGTACAGATACATATAAGTCGTTTTTTGGAACAGTTCCGTCTCAGTGTTTCCTCCAGAAGAATGCCAAGAATAGAGGCGTGATGTCAATTTGCACTAAAACAATCATTCAAATGAATGCTAAACTTGGAGGCGAACCATGGCACTTAGGGACTCTGCCACCGGTAATAATATTGACCTCAAATACTTTTGCAGAATGTTGCTAATTTAATTAATGTGCCTACTAAAGAATTGTTGCCTTAATGTTCCAGAATATGATGGTTGTCGGTTTTGATGTTTTTCATTGTGGAAAGAGAAAGGGTGANTTAATTAATGTGCCTACTAAAGAATTGTTGCCTTAATGTTCCAGAATATGATGGTTGTCGGTTTTGATGTTTTTCATTGTGGAAAGAGAAAGGGTGAAAGTATGGGAGCCACAGTAGCCTCGACAAACGCTACGTGTTCAAAATTTTTTAGCACCGTGTCGCCTCACAAAGGAAAAGATGAATTATCCAACTCTTTGTGTTCCGATATAACCAGTAAGTAGTTTGACATGTACAAATAATAATGCACATCGATAAAAACGAATGGTTTTACGAATAAGCTTAGGAGCTTAGCAATTTTTCTGCTCAAAATTATGTAATTTTTGTCAATTTCAATTCAATTTTCAGAATGCCTTCATGCCTATAAATTAAAAAATGACAATAAGCTTCCCGAAAAAATCGTGATGTACCGTGACGGTGTTGGGGAAGGACAACTTGGATACGTGTACAACACGGAGCTTGAGCAAATTAAGGTATGGAACAAGTTTGTGTGCTAATATTTGTACCACCATGCCCACAAAGTGTATCATTCGAAAGGTCTCTAAAAGAGCTTCCGAAAGCCACCAGAAGTATTTTTCTCTAAATTGATTCGTTTTTGAGTAATCAGCGAGCAAAGTTCAGCAGTTAAAAATTTGCCGGCTGATTACATATTACAATAGTGTAACATATTATGGTGTAGATATCTACACTAATTCTGATGTGTAGCTTTATATTATAATATGTTTTAAGTAATGCCTAAAAATGAAAATATTGGAATTTTTAAAATACAAACAGGCAGCGATTCGATGTGCTTACGGTGAAGGAAATGAGCCGAAAATTGCTTTTATAGTTGTTACAAAGAAGATCAACACGCGCATCTTTAGTAATAATCGAGGACAGTTTGATAATCCTCAACCAGGAACCATTGTTGATAGTGTTATCACTCTTCCAGAAAGGTATGTGTGCTTGTGTCCCTGTGTCTACCTACGTTACCTACCTATACATACATGCATAGAAGTTTAAGAAAAAATCATATAATTTAATATTTTTTTATAAGATTATTAACAATTATTCATTGTTCATTGTCAATCAGATACGACTTCTTTTTGATCTCTCAATCCGTGAGGCAAGGAACTGTGAGTCCAACTTCTTATAATGTTCTGGAAGATACCATGAAGTATCCTCCGGACAGAATGCAAATTTGTAAATCAGATACGACTTCTTTTTGATCTCTCAATCCGTGAGGCAAGGAACTGTGAGTCCAACTTCTTATAATGTTCTGGAAGATACCATGAAGTATCCTCCGGACAGAATGCAAAGGTTGACATTTATGATGACACACTTGTACTATAATGCATCTGCAACGGTAGCTGTGCCAGCCCCATGCCAATATGCTCACAAATTGGCATACCTGTCCGGGAACGTGCTCAAAACTAACAGTGACGAAAAATTGTCTCACCTTCTCTATTACCTGTAAGCGACGAGCATCCAGTGTTCAAGAATGATACTTTTCCATTTGTAAATACAGATCTTACATTTCTTATAATATAGTAAAATATTATTATTGCTCAACTGTATGTATATAAAATATCATGATTTGAGCATTTGCAACTAAGGAAAAGGATGTATAAACTTAGCTTACCAGTAAGCACAAATTTTTGGTGTACTTAATGTATAATCATAAACTGCTAACAAACTAAAATAATTACCTGAATTTTCATTTGAAGATCAATATATTATATAAATATAATAGAAATACTATTTTATCGTTTTTACTCACCTATAATATAATGTCCAACTTGTTTTTAAGATTCTTTTTAATTGTGGAGCAATGATATAATAATAAATAATAACATTAGTTGTAGTACGTTTTTTCGAAAGATAATTCTTTATAGATTATAATTATAATATATTTCAATATTAGCAGTCAAGAAGCCTTTCTGCACGGATTCCATTAAAAATTCGGTGTAGTACATATGAATATCTAAATTAAAATAATTTTTGTATAAGGATATATAGGTATTAGGTATTCTTAGGGTTTATAAAATGTTAATTCTAAATATTACAAGCATGTACTTACTTTTGCCCTTGTGTTATAATATTGCTATTGTTATAAACATTTATATAAGAACTTATAACTGTAAACTAATTAGTAAAAGAGAAAAATATAATATTATAGCGTAGTCAACTGAATATTATCGAAATAGTATGTAATATTTTAATTATGTTATTATTACTGATTGTGAATTAAAACACTAGTTGGTATGCTTGAAATTTAAAACCTCTCAGTATACACGTATTAAAACAAGTAGGTCATTCTGTTTAAGCCACAAAATTAATTTTTAAATTTAAAATACAGAGATGGAAGATTGTTTTATAGAAGGTTTTTTGACATTCACCCATATTTAACCTACACCTATTTGTTTTAACAAGCTACGATGAATGACCCACGTATTTTAATTCATACGTGCATGTTAAGGCATCCCAGTTTCAGTACAAATGGTGACATAAATAAGATAAATACTAGGATGTGTAATAAATAAATAAATAAAATAAAATATGAATACATAAATGAATAAAAAATAAAAATACTGTACATGCAATAGTATCCTTTTCTAGTTTTAATTGTTTTTGTTTTAAAATGCTAAAGCCCAGTTGTGTGTTAATATTCCAGGGCCTGTTTTCGTTGTGTTTATCGAAAATTATTATGATTTTTAGGAATGGAGATTAAATACTTTTATATAGATATAGTCGATCTACTTGATCTTGAAATTGAGCTTCGTTTTCATGGTGGTCGTGTTTTGTGGTAGGTGTATCGTGTAGTGTATTGTGTATGTATTTGCATCGAAGGGGTACTGCAATGTCTAGCTGTTTACAGTTTCTCCAAAATAAATTCTTGCCATGTAGACACGATGATATGAATAGGACCTTTGATTAAGTAGGTTTAGATGATTAGTCTAGTAAATACTTTTAGCACAGAATGGCCAACTTTGTGGCAATAATATTAATATTGTTTGATGTATTTTAAACATGTATATTGAGAAGGGGAAATAAATTCATTGTTTTCAAAGGTCGACACTGAATTGCACCGCACTGTGTGTCTGTGTGTAACTTATTACGGCAAAAAGGTCATACGGTAGGTACAAATAATTATGGCATACCCCGAGAAGGAACTTTAATTGGTGCATGCGATGCAACATTGACGATTCAATATTGGCTTATTAAAAACACATTTTCATTAATTCCATACTACCTTTACAATTACATTTTACAATATAATAATTTAAAACTTTATTTTAATAAAATCTCACCACAATACAACCACAGTAGCAGCTCATTCATCCCTTAATTATTTTAGTGAAAGAAAGAAACAACTGCTTTAAACTTTAAACCCATTGCGTAACAAATGTATTTTATTATAATGCCTAATGTAAGTAAAATATTATGATATTATTTTCTTTTCGCATGCATATTTATAGTTTTATACTACACCTTCTGCGATTTCCAGAATGCATTGTCATTGATTAAGAAAAAAGCAAGGGAACAAAAGTTGGTATACATTTTTTAGATAGAAACGTTCAGTACAGCAGTAGCATCCTCTCCTCAATTGCATTTTAAACTTAGCCTTGGTGGTCAAGGTTGTTCTCATCACCCATTGGTTTCTGCCAATTACCTAATACTTAAGTGATATTCATCTGTGGAGTGAGGAGTGGATTGTGCAGAACAATACGGAGTGATAGAGATAACAATGCCAGACATGCTTTATAGTAATGTTTAATAGTGCGATAATAAATAGTGTGGTAGCATCCATATTATAATTATTTATGAAAATGAGCATGAGATGCAGAATGATAAAAGTAAAGTTCTGCATATCCGAGCGGATTTCACACTTACTTATTGTTAGCTTAGATCGTATCGTATCGTGTATTAGTCCCTAACTCAGAGCATAGTCTCATGGTTTTTATAGTTGCTAGATAATTAGTAGAATTGCTTCACTTTTTATTGTCTGTGTAGGTTTATACTTATACACATGATATAACTGGTATCTATGCTTTCATTTAAAAAAAACAGTAGGTGTGTGAGAAGACATCGGGGTTTGCGACCAAAGCTCCTCCCCCTTTTGCCTCAGGGCATGGCACGTGATTGGTTGATTGCCCAGGCCTGTCATTTAACACGGGGCTGACTTCAACACGGGGCCGGATATCTATGGTTTCGGATATCTACGGCTTCGGATGTCTGCGGTT
>JABASI010004734.1:0-13518 GCA_019776505.1 Tomocerus nigrus | reverse complement strand
ACGTGAGTGTTTAGGATATTTAGAAATGAGTACACATAAATGGCGTGAGTAGGTAACTTTATATACATAGGTACCTAGTAGTGAGTGTTCAAAGTTTTAAACTTGAAATTCCTTTAAGTGCTCTTTATAAAGTATTTAGTAGGAAAAACAGGGAGCTCATGCATAGTCTATTTAACCGTTTTATTCTTGGGTGTGCGGAAATTTATTGGATCGTTAGTTTTTTGATAGCAAGGGAACATTCAAAGCAATTTAATTTCGCAAGGATAGTGTTTGAGATAGGAGAAGAGCTCTACTAAAACTCGAGATTCTCTTTCATTTCCCTTTGTGTCTTGTGTGTGTGTATAGTTAAAGCAGTTAAGATAACGTAGCTCTAGGAGTAGTAAGCACTTACATAAGTCAAGTCACAAGTCAGTTTAACGCAGAATCGCAGGAGGATGAGGACTTTGACCTATACTACTGTCGTAATTGAATACACCACTGTTTAATGCTGATTTGAATAAATAGCCGTTTTGTCAGACTTCCCGTCTCACGTTCCGTTCTTTAGGACTTTTAGGCTAACAACAAAAAGTACCTACCTATATGTACATACATAATACACACTGCACTCTATTCATGACTTTTGAGGACTCTCTGTGGAATATTTATTGTTTGTAGAAGCTTATCTCTGGCTTAACAAATTAACTGAGACGTAGGGATCCACCTATTTATATCCATTTAGTATGTCCAGGAGCTTGATTCATTCAGAGAGTAATTGTAATAGGTTTGAAGCCACAGTAGAGTGTAGATTTAGATTGGATGGCTGTGGCTATGTGGCCTTGTAAGTACACAGCTCTCTCTCTCTCTCTACTTTGGTTGGTATTATTAATCAAATGGTCGTTTTCTTATTTCATCGGAAATTGGTTTTGTCTTCCTTTTCCTTTGTAGAATTGCTTTATAGTTGGTTAGTTGGTATTGGTAAATGATTAAAGCAAGGAAAAGTAGGTTTAACTTATAGCAACACATAAAAGTATAGTTGGCTACTCGTAATTACAAGTTTAATGTTATAAAGCAAACAGCTAAAAGCTAAATTGACGACAGACAGACGACTGGCGAATGTGCATGGAAATGAAACTTGTGTCTACATGGAATAAGGAAGAGCTTCAGCTTAGATCTATCTGTAGGTTCATGTGTACTTTTGTAATAAGTACATAATTATATTGGTAATAATTTTGTTTACCTCTAGCATTAGGTTTTGGGACTGGGAGCTCTCCGTAGTAGTCCATAGACAAGTATTTATTTAATGTTTCGCGAATGACACATCGATGGCCTGACAGTTTTCCCTGTTCCATCCATCCAATCAATTTATGTTCTCGTAATAAACGAAGCATGAGCATGGCAGTGGCACTACATCCAAACCACCGAATTTATTTTATCTTTATCAGTTTTCCACTTCCGCCCTTCCTTAGAAATGAAATGAATGAAGCCGTTAGTACACACATTTATTAAGTACGACATACATGAACTACACACATTCTGTGCTTTACTTTACTACTACCTACTTACTAAAGTACCTATTACTTTTCTGTATACCCGTTGTACTTACTGCACTCTGGTCCTCTGTGGATAGTAGATTCGACGTCTGCAGCATTGATGCAGCTATCCGTTGATCTACTTTGTAAGGAAAATGAATTTGTAGTTGTAGCCCTTAAGCGAATTAGCGAAACTAACTAAACCTAACTGCATGAGTCTGACTGTGCTATCTGGCGTTTGGTTGATTGATAATATTTTATACTGCATTTGCCATTGAACGTGTAATCGGAAACGAAAGTAATGCTCTTCTATTGGTTAAATGGTAGATAATAAGATATTCTGGTATTTGTAAACGTAAGTTCAATGTTTCTCAAAATAAGTCAATAAGCTTGTTTGCAATGATACGTTTGTTCTGGTTTCACTGGTTTGGCGAATGTTATGTTTGCTATGGACTTAAAATTCAAGTTGGCTTTATATTTATAAGTAAATGTCGATGGCTTCATCATCAGAATTGTGCTTTATTTCCCGAATTCGTATGCATGCGTATATAATACAAGCATTCTGTCAAGTTGTGAGTTTTGTGACATGAGTGATGCATTACGTTACGTTCGTAGTTTATACGGACATTATAAAATGAAAAGGGAGGAGACAAAGACGATGATTGATAAGCAGCAACGTTAGAGGAATTTTAGTTCAGTCAGTGGGAGTAAGCGATACAGATGCATGGATATCAAGTTCCTTTTTCTTTAATGCTCTACATTACACAACATTTTCAGTTGGAGTTTTTGTTGGTGTTTTTCAACTTGAGTTTTCCACAATGCAAATTCAGTCTGCAAATAATTGACCTTGGTAAAGTAACTGTACTTGTATTACTAATCTAGTGGAGGAGTCGTGAAAGGCGAAAGGATGCAAAAATATTTATACCTGCTATGTAATGCACAATGCAGACACTGTGAAATTGTGTGTATGTCATGTCTCTCCATTTTAGGAGTGGAATTATAATTTCTATAATAATGATTTAATAACTTCTTAACTTATTTATGTATAGGTATGTAGAAAATTAGAAAATATATGAAACATTTGTAAATAGTAATTAGCAATTCAGGATTTCGGACTTATCAAAGTAAATTTTAATGATTGAACCTTATTAATTATGTTTGTTAGTTATGCTATAACATTACGGTATGACCGTACTGGCATACTTATACTTATCTTACAATGACCGGTCAACGCTTCATATTTGCATATAGTGTAATGCTAATTGAAGTGTAATTAGTTTTCGATTTTGGCTGGATATAAATCTATATAGTATGGAGTGTAAACTTGTATGTATATGTAAGGGCATAGTATACCTAGATAGAAGTATAGAAGTATTATTGTGAGAAATTAAGAATAAAACGGAGTTGTAAATAACTATCTACTAGTATCTACCTATCTATATAAATAACTTCTTTTCTTTCGTGTATTCTATTATAATATGCCTTCTCTTAACCTGTCATGGGCAATAATGATTTATTCACCTATTAAATTGAATGGAAAATATGGAGATAGTAACGGTACTATTATGTTGGCGACGAGAGTTAATGAAAGGAAGAGTGTGAGGGGTGAGGTGTAATTAAGTTGCTTCTTGTCGATCGCTAATTAGTGTGTACTATATATCGTTTAAGCTGAAGCGTGGTTTAACCCAGATGGTGATACGTAGGATGGCTACCGTAAACCGAACCCATTAAGGAGTTTGGTTTGAATGATTGAGTTGAGGCTGTTTGTTTTGGAAGCACTATAGTAAGTCAGAGTCAACTTAACTCGATGTCCTAGTCCTTTGTTTTGCTGAGCTCCTGAAATTTTGTAGCAATTGTTATAATGAATGCATTTATGGGATGAGGAGGGAAGGTGGTGGTGGTGGAGGTGATACTAAATAATAGGATTGGTGTAGAATAGAAAGGCAACGAAATCCCAATTTTTAACATTATGCTAATAAGAGTGTAGCCAATTAAGTACTTGATTTGCACATCAGGAGTCAAAGTAGTGTTAAAGTATTCAGCAACATTTTAGTTGAGAGTTTAGAGAAGCCAACTAGGACATGAACCGTCTGGCTGGAAGTGCTATGCTCTATCATCAGCATGTTACGTCGACTACGTCGTATAGTATACTGTTACTTTTCTGTGTTGATAGTGGATGTCATGCTCTTATCTGTGAAAAGAGTCAAAACTGTCAGGTCATTATAGAGTTATTTATTATGCATAAACTAGTGAATATATGATATATGATTAATCCTGCATCCACATTATTAGTTCAACGTACTATCTAAATCATATTTTTGTATATTATATTGTGTACGTACATAGGTATTAGTATGCAATAAATAGATTTATTTGTGCCATAAAAATGATATGGTTTTACTAATAGTGATTGCCCTTTGATATGTTGTTTAGTTTTCTTCTTATGTGATGAAATGTGACGTAACATGTGACTAAATGTCATTTCCATAAAATATAAAAAACGCGCAGCATTAAGTGGTGTCGACTTGAATGAGAATTCATTGGTTGAGATTTCATTTACATTTTCCTATAAAAGTTAGTACAATTTCGGTTTGATCCAGTGCAGATTGGGTAAAACTGGATAAAATGTAGTAAACCCTTTTTTCAAAGGAAATGGATTACTTTCCTACTTGTCAGTGACTATAAAAGTTGCGAACTAAGTTAAGATGTATTGTATTTTATGCTGCTCCTCTTCCTCTTCGCTTCATTCATGTAGAATTCTGTATACTATGTGTAACAAATGATATGGGGAGATTTATTTGTGTGCTGAGTCGAAATCATGTTTAACTTCTTTACATTCTTGTAGTCACTTGTGTTACTTTAGTTAGTCCATAAAGCATAAAGATTATGTGCTGAAGAAATAAAAAAGTTAAATAAGATAGTATGATATGGAGACTAGACGATGGATGGCGGACGGAGGAATGAGGAAACCACAGGGTGTGTGCAAAGTGAAGTTCCAGGAAAAGTTGAGCACCTACCTTAAAGCGATTGCAGTATGTATGCTGAAAAGTAAAGCCAATAATGTGAACTAATTTTCCTGGAGTTAGTGAATGTGGGATGTGGTTTTAGTTTTAGGGAAACTTTCTTGCGAATGTTCACAATTTATTTGTGAGAGAAAGGGAGAATTTCTGATTTAGTTTAGGTACTTAAAAGTTGACAATTTAGTTTGAATGAGGAGTTTAAAAGTTGAGCGTTGATGTTTGTGAAAATGATGAAGCTTATGTAGACACAGCAGGCACGACAAATGCTAAATTGATGTAAAATGTGATATTAATGAGGGCGGATAGGTTGAAGTTGAACTTGTCAATAGCATGAGTTTTTCTTTAATATTCTCTTTAATAATCAGTTAAGTCTGTAGTTGATTACGAGGTTAAGGAATTTGTCACGTCTTCGAGAAGCATGCCAAGTGAGGTCAATTAAAGAAACTTTCGCCTGCATGTTAAAACCGTTATTATCATGATGATGCTATATGCCTGCTGCCTACGTACTACGTGTATCGTGTATGTTGCATTGTATTTAATGGGGAGAGATGAGAAGAGATATATGTGAATTTGGATGCATTGGCTTTCATGCATCGATTGCATTGCATGTTGGAATTTGGCAAGAGAGAGATAAGAGACTCTACTAGTAGAGGTATTATAGGAGGATGGTAAAGATAGATAAATGCAAGCAAAGATACCTATTGCAGGTATAAGGAATGTTGGGTTTCGCAGATTGGCGTATCGGCAGTCACAGCCAACGAAAAGAAGTTTTAAGTAGTGCTAGGGTAGACAAGTAGCAAAAGAGCAGTTGTAAAACTATTGTTGTAGGTAATAGTAAGTAGATAGACAGAGACATGAGAATGATGCTTTATAGACGTGCCACATGCCACATTGTCCAAAATAAATGTATATATTTACCTAGTTGTAGTGTAGAGAAAATTTCCGTTGCGTTCTGTCGTGTTTATGTCAATGAAAAATAGACATCTGTAGCACCTCTCTGTTACAGATATGTTATGCATAGTTATACAATACCGGTATTGGCGGTATTTAACCGGTTGCAAAAAAAATCCAAAATTCACAAAGTGCAATAAAGAATGGATGGAATAGATCAACTTCTTTCTTTGAATCATGAACTTTTTATTCTATGTGATTGCTATAAACTATATGAACTAAGAAAAGAAGTGAGTTTATAAAAAAATATTAGGATATTGCTCCCTTTATTTGTGTGTGCATTGCATGGTATTCTAGTACCTGAGTCTTGTTTGTGTGCTTTTAGGCTTTTAGGCATAAATGTTAGGCCAATATAAAATGAAACTCAATTTTCTCTAGTTGGTAAAATCGATGGGAAGTTGGCTGGAAGATGTTTTTCCTTAGCGTACTCTCGTTAAGTGTGAAATATTGTTTTTTAAATTCCACAGGGTAATTTCGGTATTCTCTTCTGACTAGTTAAAGGGATATAGGAAAGAGTCTAAATCTGCCTCTCTGTATATTTTCTGTGATTACATATACTAGGTAGGTAGAGAGAGAGGTAAATCGTGTGATTATTCGGTGCTAATAGATTAGAGATTTTGTTTTGTAAACAATTTGGAGTGTATAGTTGGATAGATGCTGTGTATTTATTTATATGTAGGTCAGACGTGAGGGCGGGTGGCGGGTAGAAACTAGAGGGAGAGTGAGAAAGAGAAGGTACGTAGGTAGGTAGGTGGCAAATAGATAGACATAGACGTGCTAAGATTATTTTTGACTTGGGCCAATTTTTAAAAACGTAGGATAGCTTGAAGATGTTTGGATAGCGGATGACGATAGAGTATAAAATGGAGAGATGTGTGTTTATGTGTGTAGTGTAGTTACGTTGATATAGAGGCGGATGGATGAAGTGTTAAAGATAAGGGAGAAATTCCGAGTGATATTCTCGGGAGTGAGTAGAAAAGAGTCAGAGTAGAGTAGACATGAGGAAATGACGGTGGTGGGATGGTGGTACGGAGTCTTTTAACTCTCTCTCTAGTCTCGCTCGACTCGACTGAAACTATAAGTTCAGTCAGTTCAATCCAATATAGTAAATCCTTGTAAGTTTTTGGAGTTCGGAGACTCCTGTTCTATCTTCTAGGTAGTAGTAGAGTAGGTGTTATTATAGAAATAGCTTTTGTATATAAATTCCGGGCTATAAGTAAAAGTAGTGGTGGTTTAGAAGAAAATAGAAGGCTTGAATTCAATTCAATTCGCTGTAGGATTCTTTAGTAGTGACTTGAGTACTGATCGTGAGTGAGTTAGGTAATATCTACCATGTAGTTACACATTACACATACATATGGGCGAGATAGAAGGAATGCAATGCATTTTGCTCTGTATCTCTCTCTCTCTCTCTTTTTCTGTAGGAGTAAGTATGTGTGTCTAGTGTAACTAAATATATATAGGATGACTGGATGAGAAAAGTAGCATGTATTTGTATGTGTGTGTGTGTGTGTTCTCATGGTTTACAGTTGAGGAAGTTTCACTTTCAAAGTCTTTTAGCTGTTGCTGTTACCGTTGCGTTGAGTTTGAGTCTCTCTCGTTTGTTGTATATTTGTTGTTTGTTGGGTTGGGTGTTCGTCGTTCGTTGTTGGAATAAAGTGGAGACGACTTGAGTTGGTTTGGTAGGAGATCGGGAGAATATTCTTGTTTTATATATGATGATGGTGTGTGGATTGGAGTGCGGGTGTGCTGCTTGTTGTTCCTTGTTCCTGCCTGCTCTCTGCCTTCCTTCTTCCTCACGACAACAGAGCAAAAGGGAGAGAAACTGACACTTATTATCCACAGCAGTGGGGAAGGAATAAGGATCGGACTTTTTTCCCGTTCTCTCTCTCTCTCTCTCTCGCTTTTCTTCCTTCTCCGACATGTTTTTTGCATGCATTATACTGTAGTAAACTAAAACTAATGCTATTAAGTGAAAAGAAAAAGCAGGAGTGGTCGCTTCCTTCCTCTCGTAATACTGTACTCCTATCTCTCTACCTAATACATATGGATTCATGCATCTATTCTTCTACTTATATCTATTTCTATAAGGCCCTCTCCACCATTCTATAATAATAAGACTAAAAGAGAAGAGGAATTTGCTGTTGAATGTGAAGGAAGTTTGCTGGAGAACGATTTGCCATTTGTTGGATGTAATTTTTCTGGTTTGTGTTTCATTCATGCAAGTAGTGGAGGAACGAGCTAGGAGGGAAGGAGAAAAAGGGGATATCATGCAATGCCAAAGAACACACTCGCCACGAATCTATTACTTTCTTTCTACCTCTTCTCTCTCGCCACTCTCTCACTCTGCACGTTTGCAATTCAGAGATTCGGACTTTACTGACAATTTCCTTCGAGTTTCTACTTCATTCACTTTACTTGTACTTCGCTTTTGTTTAGTCTATCGTTGTCTGCCCTCTCAGTGCTCTCCGTTATTATAATACACTGGATGGACTGCTCTTTTAGACTTTAGACTCTTTCAAACGTTCGTGAGTCAGTAAATGTAATGAAGGAAGAGAAAATTGTATATATAGATGCATAGTGCATGAGATATGTACGTGAGGAGTAAGGAATAGTAAAAAACACATCTATTGCTTCTTGCATACTATGTATGTATGGATGCAGTTGAATAAGGATTAAGATTGCTATATACGGTATTAGATTGTTATTGTATGTACAGTCATGTAATACTAATACATAATACGTGATTCAAGGTTCAACTGCCAATATTAACAGACCAGTGCTGTGCTGCAGGAGCCAGCTGCTGCTGACTCTGACTGCCATGCCACTACTACTTACTTACTGCCACTTTTCTTATTTCATTTGACTTGACTTTTTTAACCCGTGCCATGATCCGTAGTTGGATTTGGATCATGTGAGAAGAGCAAACTGTAAAAATCATATCATTAGTTTCAGACTGCATTAAGATTATCACCTTAATGGAACACAGTTTGCTCCTTGCTCTATGTACTATAAGCATCAATGTAAGTAAAACAGAGATGAATTGGGAATGGGATTGGGAGCAATCCACTATTAAGTATTTTGTTTATACAGAAAAAACTTGAGTTTTTTTGTGTAGGTAGGTACCTCTCTTAATACTATTATTTTGTATCTTCAGCTTATATTTAGATAGTTATACTTTTTTTCCATGTTTATAGTTTATAGCATACCAGTATGTAATTTTATATGGTACGGCATATTCATTCATTGTCATATCGTAAATAGATAGGTATTAGGTATTTTATTAGTCAAGAGGTACATCCGGAACATCAAATACATGGAAAGATGTTTGTTTGTTTGCATAATGTTTCCTTTACTGGAAAGGAAGATTCGTACCTCTATAGTTTATGGTAACGGGACAAATCAATTTAATTCTGTATTCCTATTGTCTAAGTACAGAGAATGTATGAAAAATATTAAAAACTATAAATCGTTTCTGCTGAGGTAGGTACTTTATCAAGTAAACATGCAGTTGGTCTATAATAGATAAGGGAGCAGTTAGAAATATTATATTATGGATTAACTCAAGGAAAACGTGAATTTTGACCTTAATTCGCCATTATTTATAGGTATACTATTCTCCTGACTCATGCATGCATTTTAGGTATCACCCATACTTTATAAGTAACATTATGACATGAGATGACTATAACAGGTTGTCACATACATGCATGTATAGGTTGGGATTTTGGACCGGACTTTTGTGCTAAAATAGTAAATATAGGTAGAAAGAAATGGTGTGTGCTAATGTAGCATAGAGTCCAAGTGTCTTGCGTAGTCGTGAGACTATTAAAGAACATACGTAAAGTGTAGGTGGTCTAATTAGCCAGCCGTTCCTTAGCTTTAGCTTACATTTCTGTTGCTTTACGATTATTACCTAATATGATACTGGTTTACTGTTAATAGACCATGCACAGTAGTTTGACACGTACCGAATATATGAATGCTAATTATTTATTACCTACTACTTACTATACTAATAGCTACAAAATGTATAGCAACTACAAAAGCTACAACGTACTAAACGGAGAGCTTTAAGTTGGCTGTTTCTTGTTTCATCTTGTTACAATTGCATAATTGAGTTCTCTGTCTGTGCCAATGGAGGCTTGTGATTTGTATTTTGTATGACATAATGTCTAGACTATAGGGACCCAAAGAAAGAGGTATAATTGTAAAAGCAAGAATACTTAAATAGCTACTAAAAGGTTGTTTGTCTAGAGAGGAGACAGAGTTGATATTGAACTATGACATTTATCCAAAAGAGAGTAGCTTCGCTGAATAATTGAAATGAATTATCTAGTAAATTCATCTCTTCTGGTGTTTACTTTAGTAATGCCTTGTTCTACTTACCCGATCAATAAATATGGCCGTTAGAGAAGACCTTCTTAGTGATCATACTATAAAAAAAGTATAATAATGCTCTCTCTCTCAGATATAAATGATAGAGACGAGAAAATGCCAAATAAGAAGTGTTTTTATGTTAGGTGAACGAGCAAGTGTGTTTGTCCTTATTCCTTACATAGACGTGGCTTTGATAAAGGAACAATGCCCATTTAGCACAATTGTTGATAGTACCTTACCTCTCTACTTGAAGTGATAGTCTGCAAATCCTTCAAAACTTTGATTTATAATTTCAATTGCTCAATTGAGGGCTTTCTATCTTAATTTTTATATTCCAATAGCTTCCGACTAAGTTTCAAAAATTTGTAATTTGAGTTTTTTTGGCGATGTATTTATAATTGAATTTTTTAATTTTCAGGTTGGAAAAGAAGAAATCACAAAGCTTGTGTCCGGATTTGATAATCAAGACGTTTTGACGGGGACAGGAGTCACACTTGCAGGTCAACGCTACATTTATCTCTCTGGAACTGACCGTGTTGTTCGTGCAAAACTGGGCAAAGTTGGGGTCCATTGCATGAAAACTCAACAAGGTACGTAGTGACGGATATTATGATGAGTTTTTAATTGATTTTTTGTTGAATTGTTGTTGATATGTTAGTGTTAGATTAATGTGTTTATGTTATGTCCCGATGTGATGCTAATTGAAAGGAAATGGCTCTTGGTTTTCAGCTGTGGTGGTTTCACTTTACGAAGATCCTATTCAACCCCAGCAAGCGGCCTCAGTAGTGGAAAAGCTAGGGGATTATTTAGTGTCCTGTGGATATTAAAAAAACGAAGCAACGCAAAAAAGCAAAAAGGCCAAAACAGAAGCAAAAATACAGAAATTACTAATAATTTAACTCTATAGCTAATTGCTTTGCTCTAAAATTGCATTATTTGTATTAAATATACTATATAACGTCTGTACACTACTCTACTGAACTGTATCTGTATTGGCTTAATGAATGACTCAATCAGACTGTTCCTTATTTGAATTGGCTCGAATAAAAACTATTCCCTTGTTACTATACAAAAAAAACAATACAATTCACAATCACATGAAGAAATATTGTGTCCACATAATAAATAGCTAAAATATAGCATAGGCTTATACATTTGGGCGAATAATCACACACCAACTATTACAACCACACGTAACTGATTTAGAAATTGTGGACAAAGAGCAATCAATTAAAAGGAAAAGAATTAAATTACAATGAAATGGAAGATCTTTTTTTAATAATGTCTGCTTGTACTTCAACTAAAGACTTTATATTCAATTGAATTACCACGTAAGTATAATATGTATACATATTAAGGTTAGCCTTCTACATTGAATTACGAATTAGATAGATAAATTGTACACAGAGCTGTGTTGTATACCTTGTTGGACGATATTATTATGTTGTATTGTTAACAAGGTATACGGCACAGGTACACCATTGACATACACACATGAACTTCTTATCATAAAATGACAGAAACGGATAAGGACGCTGAATATATTCTAATCTAAATCTACTCCAGCTACTACTATCTATATTATTATATAGACTACTTTAGACCAAGACTTGTGAACTTAAAATTTTTCAAAAAGGATACATTTTGCAGTTTTTCGTAGGTTTTTGGATTTTTGACAAGTAGATTTAGCATATTCGTGTCTCACTGTACTGTGCTGTTGAGTAATGACATGTCATATATGCTGGTGTTTTGTCATTCGGCGGTGGTATAGTGTGATAATTAGAATGCACTTATGGATGATACTGTAAAAGAGCAAGTCAAGTCAAAGTCAAGTCAAATTACGAGACCTAATCGTAATTGTAAAATTAATAATGGAAATGTTTGCTCAGTCTTCTCATCAGTTTTCTTTTTGTATACATAAATACATTAACGTACGTACAATGATGTAATAACAAGAACAGGCAGAGAGAAAGAGAGGTGTCAACAGTTAGTAATTGCTGATAAAATTATTAAATACTTATTATGTGAATCACTATATTATAATAAAGATGCAAAGCAAAGCAATGGTAAAAGGTTCTGTGTATTGTATTGTAATTTACTATACAAAATGCTGAAATCTGCTAAACTGTCAATAAATGTCATGTTTCTAAATGAAAAAAAATATTATACGCAACAGTAGCCTGGTGAATGTGGGGGAGAAAATAAAAAACGACTACCAGGATACTACTTATTACTTACAATTAGTATGATAATTAATTATATAAATATGAAAATATTCAATATAAATTACTTTTATGCAATTTGTTACAGAGTTTATTCTGTTCTGTGGTTTACTGTGTTGTATTTGATGTATTTGTAATGTTAAGTAGTAACATAATATTATTGCTATCTATAATTACAAATATCATTCTTATTACTTACAATTAGAGGATAGTAAAAAAAGCAAACGCCTACATGAACATACTGATACACATACATACATATACTATACTACTTATAGTATACTATCTAATCTAGGCTAGACTAGACTAATAATTATACTGTGGAGTAAGTGAGTGATTAAAATTAATATTGATTATGAATTAATTCTTTACTTATAATACTATAATAAATACATACATACTTATTATGTGAGATAACTACTACTTGTGCATAGAATTACATTTTTGAGTAGAATAGTCAACATTTTCTGTGTGACGGAGATGGGATGAAAGGTGTTTGATGTTTGTTAGTTTGTGCTCAGAGCTGCAATTATTATTACAAGTGAATTTAATTGAATAAAATGAATTGAATGTTGTGAACTTGAAGAATGTCTTACTCTTACTTACTCGTTCTCTGTGTAAAAAAACTCTAAACTTACTTTCTCAAAATATTTCCACTCTTTTCTCTTTCAATCCTTAATTACTATCAGCTATCATTATTAAACATAATATGTCTCTATGTAATTTCACATCCATGTTGCATCTTGTCATTTACTAATTATTCAATGTGATGTAATGTGCTTTTTCTACTGTGCCTTATTGTCTGGTTATAAAAATGCATTATTATTTCTGTCTATTATTGATAACACTTTGAGAATCATCGTCAGTAGTTGTACATTTTCGATTTCTATGCGTTTAATGTTTCCATGCATAATAGAATAGAATGTAAAGTGTTGTTACATGCTTTTGTTATCTACAGACATGTATTCTTATCATCAACTATGACATTAGAACTTTAGAACTTAGTTCATGCACATTCTCCAATTACCTAATATGAACGGCAACATATTTATGTATATGAATATTATTGAACGTTGGTGTACTGAAAACTGTATGCATATGTTAGATACACGTTTCCTTTATTTTGCATATAATTTATTTTTACGTGTTTCGATTTCCATTGTGGTTTTGTTTTGTTTTCGGTTTGTGGTTTTACCACGTTATTTATGGCGTGCTTAGATGGTTGCATTAAATATTAAAGAGAATCATCCAAGACAGTATGTGGTCTAAAGTTTAAAGAATTTTCTGATTTTTTTTCTCAGTGTACATTATAAGAGCATGAGTAGGGTAGTAGTATTAGAAGTTAGTCGTCTCCTCTGTCTATGGTCGTCGTGTTGAGGAAACTTATCGGTTGGTTAACTTCCTTTGTCACTATGTATTCCTTACATAGACTCTTGA
>JABASI010004733.1:0-13520 GCA_019776505.1 Tomocerus nigrus | reverse complement strand
GCATTTCAGTCAGTTTACTGGAGCCTTTTAACAACTTTTTGTGCGTATAGGATTACTCCATAATATAATATAAACAAACGGACAGCCAGCCGCCTCCCTCTTTTATGCGGGGAGCGAAAAGTGCTTTTACAACCTACAGATACTATTTGTACTGCAATCAAACAAGTTTGAAGTTTTGCGAAGAGTGATATATCAAATGGCTGTGCCTACTTCTTCTGTGGAGACATAATGCTACCTAAGTACCTTGTCCGTGGATGGCGAGGCGATAGCACAACTTACAGCCCAGCAGCCCCACTAAACCTTATATGTAAATATCCGCTTTCCTGTTTTCGAGTGCTCTCCCGTTAGACGGACACATACAATGTTGTGCTAACTACAGTGCTCTTCACATATCAATCCCCATTCCATAACAATTTCTCCATCAACAGTCGCATATCTATGCCTTAATAGCACACATTTTTTCTTCTTTACCAACAAATTAAATTTTAACTTTTACCAGTTGGAAAAGTGAAAGTGAGGTGAAAGTATAAAGGTGACTCCATTTTTAGAAAACCAACCATTCACTTCACCTTCACTTATGTAGAAGTGAAAGGTTAATTTCTTCCAAATGGCAAGAAAATAAAGTTGGCATGCTATTAGATGAGGAGGTGGCATTCAGATGGAAGGTTTCTTGCGCCGCGTACTGCATATATTACATGGCGAGGAAAGTTGTGTGATGGAACTGATTATATGGAGTGCCCTGTATAAAATAGCTCCCTAAATACACATGCCTCTAATACTATACACTGTCCTGATATGCACTTTTAGTATTTGCAAAGAAATTTTACTATTCCCCTTTGAACAACTGACTTAGGAAACTTAACCAAGACCAAACAAACAAGTTTCCGTCGTACTCCTACACTGGCTATATTATGATTCCACTAAGGGAAAGTTAGTAGGAACTGTAGAAGTTGACAGTGATAGTAAACGTAGAAAGTGGCCAGATTTTCCAACGGGTAACTAAGTATCTGAGTTATCGAAATAAGGAAAGGAGGAATGAGAGAGCAAGGAAGCGTTGAGATGAATCTAACTAACATTTTACATCTTATTTCGTTGGGCATTGAGGAGAAAACTAATTAAAGTAAATCGTGCCGATTAATTTTCAAAGTTTAAACGGCGGAAAATGCCAAATGACAGCATAGTATAAAGTAAAGGAAATGATGAAACGACAAAAAGTTAAAATACACTTGAATGCTAACAAATTTTCATTAAAAAGTGCGATCTTTATTGTGAGACAAGTCTTAGCTCTTAAAACTTAAATTCTATAGGAGATTTAATATTAAAGGAAATTTCCGGCTGATGTTGAATGTTGAATGGCAAGAGAAGAAGAAGAAACGGCGTCAAACTTTCTTGCTCTGTCATAAAGAGGCAAATGTTTAGGTTTCTCTTTAGATCCTATTTTTAGACAGTTATTTGGTCAGATGTCTTATTTTAGGAGTTGGAAATGTGGCACGTGCTACAGCGATGCAAATACTACAGCAGGCGTTAATAAAATACATTCTCCAATGTTAAACTAGTAAATCAATGGAATTTTTTCTTGAAAAAAAGATGTTTAAGGTGTCTGTCACTCAGAAACACTTAAATACATGTTAAAAATGTGAGTAAAAGGATTTTGTACAGTGTGAGGATTTTTTTTCCTGTGCTAGTTATAATCAGTTTAGAAGCGAAAATCCTTAGTATAAGTGTGTGGAATAAAATAAAGTTGGACAGGACGTGTATTTACCTACTAGAGCCCTCTCCCTCCTCCTCCTCCTTGCCAACATACATCCTGAAGAACATGTAATATTTAAATGTGATGGATATATCTGATGTAAGTACGCCATCAGGACGGTAGTTGTGTGCATTTGGATACTTCCATTACATTACATTGGTACTTTGGCAAAGTATCTCATCGGCTTCCTTACAAGTGCCTCTGTAGTGGAGTGCATGGCTGCGATGATTCCACGCGGAGGTATCTACAATGCGAGCACAGTGGACTGCATAATGTGCCCGCTACAGTATTATTATAGGCGGGATGGAGTCAGTCAGTCCTTTCACTGCTTTCCCTTCCTAGGAGCACTGTTCGTCGTCGTCCTCCTCCACCTCCTCTTACTCCTTCCGTCTGCGTGTCGACGAGCCACGGCATTTTTCTACAAGAGTCTGAACGAAGAATTCCTATTTGGACTTGATATGGAGATCACGTTCTATAAGTTCTCGAGGTTGCCTTCCTCAAGATTTCCTTACATTTTCGACACATCTTTCCAGGTTCTGTTGTTGTCCGTGTTTGTTTCCAATTTTTCTTCACAACCGAAACTGTGAGAGTGGAAAGTGGAACGTAGTCCGCAGAGATACGAGCAACTGAGAGAGAGCAAGAGGCGAGCAAAAGCTAAAACCAAGCAAAAACTAATATCCACTATTCCTGTGAACACACCAAGAAAAACAATAGGACTGACTCACTGTACATCTACATCCTTACTATAGAAAAACAGTACAGACACACACATACACACACACAACCGTTTGCACTTCAGATCACATCAAATCTCTCCCGAGATGCCTTTCGACTTGACTCGATTCTCTACTTTCAACAACGACCCTTCAATTCCTTACACTCACCAACCTAATAGAGTTGCATGCCATTCCCTCTCACTCATGCGGTTCGAATTTTAGAATCAACTTTACATTTTAAAACATTCACTACATATTTTCCATTCTTAATAATTTACTTTGTTTAAATGATGCTCGAGTATTCAGAGCAAGGTATATAGCGATCATGTAATCACCAGGAGTCTTAATTCTTAATTGTAATAGCACATTTTATTATTATGTAATACATTTGTGCCTATGAAACTTCGTGACAATACCTAATTTTAAATTCCGTCAAAATGTTCTATAAATATTATGGCTACTTTTCTTTTAGGTACTAACTTTTTGCTGCAAGGAGCATTTATGATTCGCTTTTAGTACTTAAGTTATGTACATATATAAAAGCTATGTTTGTATGATTTCAAGAGAAAATAAATGAGCTACTGTTGTCAGTCATGAGCAGTAAAAAGGTAATACCATAGAATCTCACATTTGAAAAGTGTCTCTTTTTTGCAGGTTGACAGACAAGATCCTGATACGATCTCAGCTCTATTTGCTACTTAACTAGCTAAGAGTAGCTGCTAGCTGCTTGGAGTACGTACGTAGAGACTTACATTACGAGAGAGAGAGAGAGACTTTTTCTAACAATACAGACGTCATGTACGGGATGCTGCAATAGATTTCCCCTTGTTCGTAAGGGGAAGGAAGTTGCTAGAAGCTACACATGGATAGACAACAGAAGATAGAGTCAAATCAAGGAACTGCCTACAGACAGATATCCTGGCTGACGACGACTATTTATGTAATGTGCCACAAAGTAACTCCTATAAAAGACCACATGCACACTTTATGAAGATAAATAAATATTTCTAGACTCACTTCACTCTACGTCTACCTATGCCCAATTTACTGAATAACAGACTCATTTTCTCTAAGAACGTCTTTTTTCCATAGATTTATGTAGCTGGCTATAAAAACTGTTCATTGTGAACATGTCTTTTTAGTGTACGAGAGAATGAATGTTTCGATAGTTAAATTTTTGTCATTTGCAATTTTTAAGATGTATAATTTTTGTAATATTAGTGCAGAGTAGATTGAGTAAGGTGTGTCAAAGTGAAATATAAATCCTATTTGGCACAGCTTAGAACTTGGTTTATTTTGACAAGGGATTTTTATTTGGCTATGAAAATTTTAGTACAGTGGATTTTGTTGCTAATGAAAGGAAACCACAGTTTTGAAAAGTGACTTAGGCTTTGCATTATGCATTATATGTAACAATATGCGCTTTTCTGCGTTGGCGGAGGACGGAAAGTAGTTATTAATAGAAGATGAAGTGCAGGAGGAGTATGTATTTTAATAGATGTACGGAGATAGGGGATCAGGATTATGGAAATCGGTAACATCCTGTGGATTGCGGTTAGATGCCATGAAGCTGGGGATTTCGGTGCACTAAATTAAATATGGGATGATAAACCTATAGGCTCTTCTCTTTTACTGACAATTCGTTTGGATTAAAGCGGCCAAATGATAGAGTGAAAGGAGATGTTTGTACATGTTGGAATTCTATCCATCAAACAAAAATTTTAACACGAAACATATCTTTGCCCATTTTCTGGAGTGCTGGAGAGATGTTCGAAGACTGTGAGGAGAAAATCAATGAAAACTTCATTGAATGCCATTTCCCATCATAGAATTGCTCTCTGGCCTGAAGACATTAAACCACTGCTATGTCCACAACTTTGTGTTTTGATGTCAACCACAGGAGCTAAGCTATTATCTCTCTTTTCCTCTCTCTCTCTCTCTCTCTCTCTATGTTCTTTACGTTATTGATTGCAACAAAAGCAAACGTCAACCGGTGCAGCTCACCATCAACAACAAGCCTCACCAAATAACCAACTTCATCCAAACAACACAGCCAAACCACAAATAATTATTTTTCCCCGAACTGCGGTTAATAAGCTAATTGCAACATATTTAATTAATTACCTCCTTCCTACCTGAGACAGATTAGCGGGATTGTCATTTTTTCTTTTAGCAACAGACGGAAAAATTACCACAAAAGAATTTCACTTGCCCTTAACGAAACCCTTGACTGAAAATGATGTTTTTTCCCGACCTGCGGTAATATGCTAATTGCAAGATATTTAATTAATTACACCCTACCTGAGATAGATTAGAGGGATTCCGAATTTCTGTTTCCTTTACTGACGGAAAAATTATCATAGCAGAATTTCACGAGTCCTCCACGGAAACTTTGACAGAAAATTATGTTTTTTCCCAGATTTACCTTAAAAACGGTGACGAAAAATGTACGACATTACAAATGTCATAAGCGCGCGCATACGATTTTTAGGCAATCTGAATTTTCTGCAACTTCTCCATTTGTTAACGGAAAATCTCAATATCCCTAATATGAACCATAATTCCTCTACCATTCTTCCCCTCACTTCCATATCTGGCCAATAACATTTATTTCTACAAACTTATCGTTGTATTTTCACACATGAAGCTAAACTGATAAAATACTTGTCTGTCCATTCGAAAAGACTAATTAGCACGATGTATATGCATGCTCACACACACGTCTCATCATTCATCTGTAGATAAACAACTTTCTCCTTGCCCACATACATACTAATAGATTCTTCAATACATTCACAGACTGTGCTTATATATATTCCTTACATTTACACAGGTAGATTTCTCTTATCCAGTTCATGTAAATAAATAACAGTGACAATCATTTAGTTTCACAAGGGATGGGTGAAAAGATTTTCATCTTCTATTTATTTTATATGGGACGTTGTATGTACATGCCAGGGTTAATACACAAGTGCCTATCTACGTGAAAATGATAAAATGTCTGTGTGTGAAAATAAGGAGAGTGTGTGTTCAGAATGTTTATGACGACTAGGATAGGTAGCTACTTATATATAGTTTCCCTTTTTGGCTATCTACATAATATCCAGTCAGTCTGTGCATGAGATAGACGGAGCAGCCACGTTCTTGGGAATAATAGTGTCAAGTTATTACAGAAAGACTTTCACAGTTTATGATTCACTGTTTCGAGTTTGTTTCCCGGCCTTGGCATATGCATCTGTGTACAATATGGAGAATGAATATGTGATCTCTTTCCCTATCTCTCTCAAATGCACTTCCGGAGCTGGGTGGCGTTGGTGCGGGTGCGGCTACACGTACTAACTTCATTTTTACCTACCTATAATAATAATATCTTCTCCGTATCTACCCATCTATCTCCAGTGAAGATATTATACATAAATGCACAATGTGCACGTAGTAGACTCTGGAAATTTTCTTGTGTGTCTAAGATCCCTCCTTTAAGAAAATAAGAAAAAAGAGCTATGGACTAGGATTTCGTAGTTACGTAGCTACCGGTAGCTAGTAGCTATGTATTTGTGTATGTGTGTGAAGTATGAGGTTATTAGATAGTGTTACATGATGGAGGATGAGGATGGGTTAGGCACATAGCTGGAATTCAGTGTTTTGGCGGTGAATGGAGTATCTGAGCGAAGGTTTCAATGTAATTCAATGCAATGTAATGTTATGTAATGTGGCGAATGTGGTCTATGTAAGATGGACCATTTCACGCCCCAGATAGCCGGAATAATGGATTTTCTCATGGTTGTGAGTTGCGGTTTGACAGCCTGTAAAATATTAGCTAGCCAAAGTATCTGTACTTCCATAATAGATTTCACACTGTTGACTTAGGTGCATTTTATGTCAGCATTGAAAATTATTTCCAGCCAACCAGCAAAAACCTAAACTGTTTTTCAATACTCTTGCCAGAAATTTTCTTTGCCTGCATAAACAAGTATTATAAGATGCTCATAGTGTTTCCATAGGATAGTAACAGCGACTCGACTATATTTATATATAAATAGCTATAGGTAGTCAATAACTGCATTAAATCTTTACTGGGTAGTTATTTTATGGCGAATGTGGCGATTCGCTAGCGAAATTGACAGAAAAATTGAGTTAGAATAATGCTGTTTCATTCTGGAATATTATCTCCTGCCATGCTCTAAATATTAAAAGAGTGCAAAAATGAAAGACATTCTTCCAGTATCCTCCATAGTAACCTATCGATAGGATTTTCTCTATTTGCTCGAGAATAGTATCAATCAGATTAGTATGCCAGTACATATGCTTGTAAATATCAATGCTGTCTACGTAGCTGTAGCTCTGCCAAAACTTTCTCCTCACAATTCAAACATTTTTCTTTCTCCGGAGGTGTGATGTTGGCTTGCCTTGGCTGTTATGTGAGTCCTGGGAGATTTTCGACAGGTTTGTGAAAAGGCAAAGATAAATTTAGAAATCAGTAGTAAAGAGCTGATGTGAGCTAAGGTGGCAATGTGCATACAAATCTGTATGATGATGAGAAACAAGATCCGCATGTAGATGGTAATGGAAAGAGATGGGTAATTAGGAGTGTAGGGAATGTGGTGGGAAAAATTATTATAAGGGCGCGCTGGATTTGGAGTTAATGCATGTACTGGTTCTTTATGGCCTGCTATAGCTTTAAGCTCCGGAGAATATTGTGCAGATGAGAAAAGAGAGAGAGAGAGACAGGAGAATTCAAGTATTAAATTTATGGCATTATGCTCCCTACTGGGTTTATTTATATTCCCAAAGTTAATCTTACCTCAGGCCCTATCATCACCACCAAGGAACCAAGACTGGAAATCTTTTGTCTTTCTCTTTACAACACACATGACATAATGTCATGCCATGTCTTTCACCAAAGCTCACTCAGCTTACTCAGCCCCACTTCTCAACCCATTACAGTCAACATGACTTGTGCTGACATTACATTGTACATGACTTGATCTCTCGTGTAACATGAGCATTATACTCTACTTTTACTTCACTTCATTTCAGGTTCTTCAACTTTCACCAATAGACACAGAATGGGATGTGATGCTAGGACAACTCTCTCTCTCTCTATCTCTCTCTATGTTATACTCTTTCCCAATGGCTAATGCCAAAGAAGAAGCGACAGACGTGTCTTTATATAGCGAGCAGTACATTTCTACTTACTAGTAGGTAGGTATTCTATAGACTTTCTCCTTCAATGTGTGTGTGTGTGTGTGTGTGTGTGTGTGTGTGTAGTTAGTAATGGAGAGACATGAGAGAGAAAGTAAGTAACTGCGAAGAAAGTATAGAGACGCAGTTAGCTCATCATATTAAAACATATTTATGTTTGTATCATGGATGTAGGTACAGAGAGGGAACTCAACTAACTACACGTCCTTCCGTCCTTCCCACTATTTTCTTTTCTCTTATTGTTTGTATATGGGCCATTGATTCTTTTCTTCTCTCATTTTCCGGTCGCAGGACACAATACAGTCAATTTCATGTCTAACATTCAACTTCAAGGAAAACCTAATAAACATATTTATACAAAAAGTTGCATGCTCTATTTTCTTGTTAATGTTAATGCACATCGTGTTATTGCACCATTCCAACAGCCCAAACAACAATACTCTTCACATAACACAACCAACAATATACTTTCATTTATACGATCCTTTCACTACTATATCCCAATAGACTTACACACACACAGACAAAAACCACACTAATATGTCATCCTTGTCCTTGCTTTACCAAACTATTATAATAGATATACTTTTCTAGCATAGATTATACCACGATTTATGTCTACAGCTATCTTGAATAATTTAACAATGCTTACATGCACTCTAATGTCTTTTAATAAATAAAAACAAATGCAACTCTAAAAATATTCCATAACTCATACTTGTAACAGTTAGAAAGGATTACGTAGATAAAAGTGCATGTATGGCACTGGCTCTGTGCTTTAACTATTTTACTTGTATACTTACAGATGATGCCAAAATTCTACGACTCTGCAGCTGCATGTGCACTGGATAATGCCAACACTGTGCAATTCTGGAGGGACATGGAAAGTACCTACTATAAATAATAATATTTCCTATAATATTCAATGTTTATTTTGTGCAAATGTGTACCTATGCATAATGCCTGATTTGGCTACGGTGTAAATTAGCAATAAAGCCCAACGAACTATAATTAATAAATGCAATGCCAGCTGTGAGCTGACTCATGGAAGTCTACGTTTGGAACTAATTTTAATATATCCTCTTGGTTTAAGCAGGAATTATATTACAACATTTGATTACTACACAGTCCTTACTCTAAGGACTTTTCTAACATTAATAAGTATTAGTCAATAGTGAAGTTGCATTACTAAGATCTATTAGTAATGAATTGTTTCATGCGTGTAATAAATTGTGCAGGCAAACTGTGACATTTCTGTTCTGCCTGACCAACTAGCTACTAGCTATTACTATAGATTTCATATAATAATTTTATTTAGTAATTACTTTGCCTTAACTCGGAAATGTATTTGTACGAGCAAGAAATGTATAATTCAGTTTTCTAAATTAATAAACACACTTGTATGTAGTATCCAGCGTGTCACGTTGCAATTCAATGCCAAGCTACATTGAGGAAATAGAAAGCACGTCTTAAAATAGGTAGACAACCTTATTGAAAGCATAAGGTCCTGGGGAAAAAATCCAAGTCACCAAGTAATTTTCTTTATTTATTATTTATTCCGTCAGGTGGGCAACTTCTTGACTTGCTTTTAGTGAACTTTCTATTGTTTCTTTGACTTTGCGAACCTATATATACGCTTTGTCTACTTCACATTGACGATTTTAAGCGTATTAATTTGGGATTTACTTTAATGCATATAACGGAGCTATAAAAAATGCAATCACGAAAACTATAGTAGTACTGGATTAAAATATAAATTATTGACGAAATATTTCCGTGAGTATTAATAATGATGGATACGATGTGTGAATTATTAGCAATAATTGTAAAATGAAATTGATTGAGCAGAAGATAAGGTTGGATAATTGATAGTTGGGGCAGAGATGAGAATGACAGAACATAAGGACGTGACTGACAAGTCGCCCGCATGGTGGGGAACGGTTGGAGGGAGCATCGGAAGTTTAATTCCCAGTAATAAGTCATCACATCCAAAGGAACAAATAAGAAGGTATCGGAGGAGATTAGAGGCGAAATAGAGAAAGTTTAGGAAGAGAGGACTGTCAGAGCGAGGGATTGTATCTGTTCTCTGTTCTATGAAATGAAGAGAAGAAGGAGGGAGGCATTTGTTGTTGAAGGATGTTCGGATGGAATCGACCACAATAATCTGACGAAAAAGGAAATCGACGGAATGGAGGAAGGATAATAATAATAATAATATTATAAGAAACAGACATAGCATAAATTGACGGAGCGTGTGTGTGTGGGGGTGACTGTAGGTCTTCAACGGCGGATGTTGCCTGATAATGATAGCCATATATACTTTTCGTATCATTACTAATACTACGCGCGCACATTTCTTATTTATATGTGCTAAAAGGTGTGATATAGGAATATATGTACATAAATAATATATTAGGAGTGTACAAGTAATTTATATTGTGTAGAGGTTGGGTAATATGTGATAGAATTCTCTAAGACAGAGAGAGAAAGGGAGAAAGTAAGAATGGGAGTGAAAGCGAGGAGTGAAGTTCAAGTTAAGTTGAACAGAGTTAAGTTGAGTTTAGGGAATCAGAACAGATGTGTTGGAAGATGCCAGAGCACGTTCATTGCTCAATGCTTTCATTTCCTCTCGCACACACGGTCTCTCTCCATTCCGCCAGTAATTAATGGAAAAAGTGAGAAAATTTTCTCACACCAAATTATTTGATATGAACATTTGCTCTCTCTCCGCTAATAACATCTGTTTACACACCCCGACTTTAATCTACTTCTCCATTTTTCTCCTACTATTGCCACATTGCTCCCTAACAGAACGTAATTTAAGGGAGAAAGAACGTAAGTTGATGTGAAGTATTTACAAGGACTGCTCTACTTCTCTGTACTCGTACTGCACTGCTTAACTCTTATGACTACCTGCACTTCCAACAACACTTTCTCCACTTTCTCTTTCTTGCCTCCTCCATTAAATCCTACGCACATACATACACACAGCCCCATTCTCTCTCTCTCTCTCTCTCTCGCCCATAATGCTTTTAATTACATTTCGTGTACACAAATATTTTTCACATAATACATTCTGCACATCCGTGATTCTGTTAATGCTCCTCATGGGACCATTAGCCCGCCAAATTTTTACCCAGTAGCCCAATTATATTCCGACCTTATCCTGAACATTACTCCATTTTCTTCAATAATTATCTAATGTACAGTACATTATAGCCGCCTTTTCTGAATAGACATTATAATAAATTAATCCCATCCAAATGCTCTCTACAGCCGAGCCATTTTAGCTAGCACTGCTTAATGTTCACATCTAGCACAATAATTTCTCCCACGTCTCAGACTATAATATTAGGCATTTATGGCCGGATAATGTAGAGCTTAAAGCAAATTACATGCCAAAATTCATCATTCCTGATAAGAAAATTTAAATCCCGCCTTTGTTTCCACTGTGACAATAGAAAGTCTGAGTTCTTTCTATTTTGTATTCGTATTTTAGGTTTTCGTGTAATTTTTTTGGACTTTTAATATAGAGTGATGGTGTTTTGAAGGATGTGATCCATAGAAATGATTTTAATTATGATGATTACTGACCTTAAGATGACTGACTAAGAGAAGATAAGTACATAATTCCCAATTGGCCCGTAATGCATCCGTTCTATTTATCTGTGCCAATGTTTTTGTTATTTTTCCTTAGTTTGCTGGCACATCAATTGCAAGTGTCATGTAAAATGTGCATTGCATGGTTGGTTATAGGATTGTAGTTGCTTGCTACTACTTTGAAGTAAAGCCATAAAAAGCTCAACTTCCTACATTACATCCCTCCAATATATATCTGACAGTTTAGTTTACTTTGCTTTGGCTTGAGCTCAGATCTAAGATCTGCCGCTGCAGTTGTGTCCGTAGCTTTGGCTCTTCTCCACGTCACTCATATGGCTTCCCTTTCACATGAGATTGCATTTAACTACACACAGTCTATTTCAATCCATGACACTAAGAAAAGAATTTATATAGTTTTATCATCCTATCCATTGAATAGAAATATATATATCAGAGGAAGATGAGCCGACTTTAAGCACCTAATGACTTTAGAGAGCAATGCAGCAGATTCCAGTTGACTCTACGAGGATTCCAACAATTGGAACACTCTGTAATCCTAAACTTGACGGAAATCTAAGTTACAGATAGCGGCCCAGGTCAAATTCCTTTCCTTTTCTTCCATCCTTTCCCCGGCACACATTGCAAAAAAGGGTCCTGGTAGATAGGAGATACAAAAAGTCAAACTTGACCTCCAGGGACACCCTCAAACGGGCATTCCGGTAAGCAAGCCTTTCTGACGAAGGAAAAATTCCTGTTTTGTTTTCGTTCGAGATTTGTTGAGCTCCATTTGCTATCAAATGAGTAGAAGGAGAAAGTGAAGTGTAAGTAGCCCAGCAATCAGACAGGAGCAGAGGAATATATTTCACCTATAAACCAGACTCAAGTCAACTCACTTTTACTCCAAATCCAAATCTTCTCCTTCTTTCTTAAACGAACAATGCCTCTTCCTTTTTTTATTCTCTTACAGTTGTGTCGGCTCTGTGCCCGGATATAGACAACATTTGATTTCATTTTAGTCCTCAATCTCAAGTGGAATGAGGCAGTCGGGTGATTAGGCTAAACAAACTTTTATTCCTTCAATCCCATTTTCACTTAACAGCATTAGCAATCAAGCAAACTATTACAATTTCAATTTGGAAGTAGCCACTTCCCTTTTTTTATATTCACTCTAGCCTTCAGATGAATCTCAGCATTTGCATAATTGATTTTCCCAGGTTTTTACTAACATTCCTTAATGCCACCTATAAATAACAAAATATACTAATATACATACCTACCATTTTCTTTTTAACAACTACTAAGATCACATTCCCACTTTTAATACTCCACCTATTTACAAATGTTAAAGTTTCGACTTCTTGCAGAAATCTTGGAGGCGGACCTGCATTCAGATTACTACTTAATCTATACTAAATGCCTAATGAGTTTCTTTTCGTGGCATTTTGAGCTCATTGGTTTATGTGCACACTGACAGAAAAATACTAGCAAACATTATTATTTTTAGGATGTATCGACATAAAGTACAACATATAATATAATTATATACGTATAGCTGTGCACATATCATCTGTACAAAATGAATTTCAGTGCTTCCTTAATTAAATATTTTAAAATTACAGAAATGGAACTAAATATGTAAATTATAGCATTATCTTAACGATTTTTAAATCAACAGATGTTCATAATTGTCATCATCAAAACAGAATGTATCTACATAACCGGCTGGTTCCCATATGAAGTTTATATTTTTGGAGCGATGAATTTTTATTTTGGGAATTTAAATATTTTTATCGCTAATTCCTGACAGTCATGCGCTGTGGCACTTTAAATTTTTTTTTGAACTTAACGCCCATTATCATATTTAGGTCTTAATAATATTTCGAGTCAAATATGATGAATCCCACCTTGACGAATAGATTGTAGTTATTTGTTTTTGCCCATTAGATGGCCAACATAATAAAATCTTACAATTTGTTGAAAATGGTAGTCAATGTGCACACAGACAGAAAAGTGATTTGACGCCAGAGTATATATAGGGCAGTAATAGAAAATCCTAATAGATTTCTATTAAGTTTATAGCTAGGCAGAAGCAATAAATAGGAGAGCGTGGAGTATGAAACAGTAACTTGCGTTTCAATTCCGGTTTTATTAGTCATTAAGCAAATCCTTCAATCTTGTAGTTGCACTCATGTCTGTGCACTCGAGTCGAAATTCTGTTTTTTCAATCTAGGAAGCTATAGCTAAGTGAGTTT
>JABASI010004732.1:0-13523 GCA_019776505.1 Tomocerus nigrus | reverse complement strand
GTCAATACCTTACGCAAAAAATTAGGATGACTGGAGAGTGGACTGGAATATTCATTGAAATTGCTTTGTGAAAGTACTCCTTTAGCTACCGAAATGTTTTGAACCTCTCTCAGACTTGTTGTTAATTGTTAATGTCTTCAGAGAGCATTAATGGTTTGAGGCAGGCTGTTCGTTTTGTGACAATCCATGGGTCATTCATGATGGGTCTGTATATCCAAACTCCCTATCTATGGACCCCATCTGTGGGACTACTAATACTCTGCTGTGTTTTTCATCATTATGTTATGACTTGTGTATTTCAGAAAACAAGTTGCACTGTCAAAAACAGAGGCAGAAAAAGACGGAGTAGTGGTACCAACAACGCTGGAAGACTACATTGTTAAAGCAAAACCTCCAGAAATGAATGTGGAACTTACAGACTTTTACGACGATGATTATGATTTGGATAATGATGATGATGAAGGGGACGATGATACTCCTAACGATCATTACGATGATGACTCTGGCAACGGATACGAGTCTTAATTAATACCGCCCTTAATAATATAATATAATCCTAAATTAGTCCCGTAAAATATAATTTGTAAACATACATATTATTGGTAACACAAGCAAACTTACTCCAAAATTCTGTTCTGTGTTATAATAAATTCTTAAGATATACACATAATTTATCATTATAGGACTAGACTCAATTTATTATATAAGGTGGCAGTGTTTACTCTGGAGCATTATGACTTACCATTATTTATGTGCTGTAGGATGAAAGTAGGAGACTTCTCTTACTACTACTACTGCCATAATATAGGTCTCTGGATTTGTAATGAGTATTTTACCTATTTGCAATGTAAAATTGAATAATAATATTATTATAGTACACTATGTCTCCATTAATATTATTCAGTTTTATTAGTAAAGCAATCATGACATTATTTTCAGTGGTTAATAATGTAATTTGTTAGTGAGTATCATGAACCATATAACCGTACACAATGTAATAATGTCATTTTCATGTTAACTGTGAAACAAAAATATTTACCTGCTGTACTACGCTAACAATACTTAATTTAAGAACACTGAGTCAGTCTTTATGATTGTATGTAAGTCGAACGGAACCCTCTGTGCTAGTGGTTAAGTTTCTTTTAAGAAGGGGAACGACCTAAATAATTTACATTAAATAGAAAAGGAAGACTTTTGTTGTATGGATTAGTTTCATCGATGCAATTCAAATGATATACATTCATACTAGCAGAAGAGTAGTTGCGTAGGCCGATATGAACCTATTTAATTACAAATTATCGCTTAAGAACGCAGTAATAATGTAGAGAAAAAGTGAGAGTTGTGCGTTCTAGTATTCTACTGCAAACGGTATACTGTCACTCGCAGTCTCAAGTCAGTGACAAACAGTAAGAGAACTTAAGAGAAGTGAAAACAAATGGAAGAAGTGAAGGACAAGTATTCTTGCATTTCGTTGCAAATAATATTTATGGTGTATTTTATCTGCCTGTGGCATATTCATCAGTGAAACTTAACAGTAAATTGTATAATTGTGTGTATGAGTGACTATTCATAATAATTCATAGTTTTAGAGGTGAAAAAGTGAATATTATTGAAAGCAGCCTCTTGTGTGTGAACGAAAATTGTGTCCAGCGAATGAAACCTTGTGTCACTAGAATTTATCCAAATAAAATGTTTTTTCAGATGAGACCCTCATTATTTTAATATTTAAACCATTTACAATATCATATCATTAAGATACTTAAATATTAATGCATAGTATATTTATTTACACATCTACGCAGTATTATTATACTTATGTATTATAACTAGTTTTTACCTGTTTGATTGGAGTGCTTATTATGCAACCTCATTGACACTGTCCTTTAATTACGAGCTCACTTCATAAACGACCGTAACCGTAAGGCATAAACTGATCTAACGCTCTGCTTACCCTTGTGGAGTTTTATTTAACGTGTTATTTTGACCGAGTCGATGCAATTATTATTAAATTATTATGGATGAATTTTATTTATGCTAAAGCATCTGTTTACCTAACAAATTCACAAAGAAGGAAGTAATGAACGCACTAGGCAATAAAGTCTTTTCCCCTAAGGAGCTTGAACTTGCGGTAATTTTAATAAAAGACAAGTCTGAAGTCGACTCGATAGTATTTATTATACAAACACCAATCGCTCACTTAACAAATGCACCTTAATTTAGCTAATGTATTAAACCTTGATATAACAGTATCATGTATATAGCAGTATATCTTGGCTTAGGTACACCGCAGAATCGTATGCTGTTGTATATTAGTCTTCTACATAGTAATTACATACAAGAAATAAAATCTCACATTTATTAATTACTGGACTGTGACTGAGTGAAATGAAAAGTAATGTGATAATGATATTCAACGAAACGCTAAGATAATCCCTATAATATATATTATATATATACAAAGTACATGGATGGATAGAGAATATTGTGCGCCTCTTCGGTCAAAATTGAAACAAAATCTCATCTCCATAAAATATGTTGATATTGATCTAATAGTATTATGAATTACAGTCATACTAGTTTAAACTTTAAACAAAACACAATTGTCAGAGATCCTTTGGATGTAAGGACTAAACACGTGGATGGAGGCAGAGCAGAAGGTTATTGGACATAACATAAGTCACCACCAATGCAAAAACTACTTACATAATAAAATATACTTATCGAAATTAGCAAGCACAAAATAACATTAAAGAACATCCATTTGGATAGTTTGTGTGGTCAAGTGATTAAACTTCAATCGCTGGCTGAGAGTAATATCCCAAAAGAGCACAAAGTTGATTTATCTTGTTTTCTATACTTCAATACAAGTAGGTTAACGTAGGTACCTACTTAGTTAGATTACAATTTGCTTGCTTGTTCGGTCGTCTCATCTCAGCAGGTCAGCATTCTGTTGATGTTGTGTACTCCTTTCGGCATACAATGTTTGAAGAGACAAATGAGATCAACTTAGCAAGAGATAAACCATTTTGGCGACACCAGTGCAAAGAAACTTACAAGCAATTGCTAGGTTTTGTAACCCACAGTATTTAGCATTTAAATGGCAATTATTTTTGCTTAAACACGACATGCGGCAAGTTTATGCAGACGTAGCTGAAACTAAATACATTGCCTCGTCGGCCCTCGGGTCATTATTACGACAAGAAATGAACTCTTTTAGATAACCGAATCAATTTTGGTATTCAAGGTAAATATTATCCCTAATCAATCAAGGTTAAAAGGTTAGTCAGTAAAAGCATGACCAGCTTTTGGTATTAATAGGAATTAGGAAGGCAAATTAAAACTTCCAGTGCAGTGACTTAACCAGACTTAGCCTCCTTGTCCTTCCCTCACTAATTTTATTCATTATTGCTCGTGCCGAATTGCCTGGAGGGATATTGATTATATAATATAAAAATTATTATTTATTAATGATGTGTCTCATTTCCCCGCGATTGTCGAGGATTCTCACATAATGTTACGCACAAATATCTTGGAAGCATGCATGAGAGTGCAATGATAAGATACTCAGCCGTCAGCCCTCCTACAATTTTTATGAGTTATTTATGACAGAGTGTAGAACAAAAAATAGTTTTGAGGTGAGTGGACTAAAATTACATTGACTGATTTAATGTGAGTAAATTCTAAAGTAAATCGCATAATTAATGAGACGAGCCGTTCTAAACTAATCTAACTAAAGCAATTTGCGGAGCCATTACATGAAAATGCAAATATAAAGGTTTGTTTTATAAACAAGGACATCTGTTTTCTTTGGCTTCGGTTACACTTCTTCTCAGCACTTTTAATTCTAAATCCATTTGTACGATAATACTCTTATTGTAGTACGAGTACACAGTAAATAGTACCTACTAGCCTATAAGTATCTTTGTAACGAAATCACTTACGTAAACGTGCGTATAATATATCCTACTTTTATCTCACTTCGGCCCATTCTTCAGTATTGTGCGCAATTAATAATATTGATTTTCAAGTTCGCCTTTTAAGTCCCTTTCCATTACACAGTATATTATTTAGATCCGTAGCAATCTATAATCATAAAAAATTCACTTCGATTTACTACTCGGCTCCGACTGAGAAACTTTTCTTGGTAAAAAAAAGCACAGCGAGGAGTACTCTCACTCTTTACAGTTACTACAGAGTTACTGCAAATTAATTATGATTTAGCAGGATCATGGATGAAGTCTTTAAAGAATAATTAATTAGGTACTCATTACTTGGGCTTCCTAGTCGAAGGCATTACCCGATTACCTATCTACTTATAGTAAATGAATTGACACAATACATAAAGCGCCGAATGTTCACTATATTTACACACACACAGCTTGTGCACCAAATACATGTGAAAAAAGTTAAGAAGCCGAAGCATTAAAATATTGGAAGTTCATTCATTCACAGAAAAATTGATTACTATAACCAAAACTCAATTTACTGCCAGCATGCAAGTAATAAGGGAAAAAGCGTTGCGGTTTGATTAGCATGCGAAAGAGTACCCATCACCATCATAATATGAAAACGTGTAAAAGCGCTTGAGTGGAAAATATTCTAATTAAGCATACAGGTTGGGAAACAATTTGTAATTATAAATGGTCAGTCAGAAGTTAGAATCTTATGATCAACACAAGGCACCTATGACAATATTACTTAGAATTTGCATATCCGTTTAACAAACTGAAAACGGATTACGATTACATTCCCAAACTCATTTTTTAATTCCAAAATACAAAAATCATTTTTACCCCTCTTTTTTTTAGCAAACATTAAAAGGCATTGTTTCGGCTGTATAGATGAACAAAGCATATTGTAGCGTATTTAGGCTTATCAGTAATCATTCGCAAACAGATAGTAATAAACATACACATTGCTAACAAAGACCCGGATACAGATATAAAAAGTTAAACCCTTAAAGTACAAAACATTCTACTCGAAGTTCAGCCCAGTCCACGCCACTATCTAAGAGTAATTCACAAGTTGACATTAAAGAATTAACATTGGCTCACACATAATTTTAAAATTAGAGGAACAATAGAAATTGACAATTTGACATTTACAAAAGATCTGCTCAGTCGTGTCGTCGTATCTCACCATGTACTCACGCAATCACATCAATCCCATTTAATTGTACGAAGACCTAACGTCATTTTCAAGATGATCAGTAAAAATTGGAGTTAATTAGTATTTATAATAATGTAAATGATTTGTAGCATGAACATTCATTGGCCTTTTGTGAATTATTATTTTACTTGTCCTAGTACATACATACATTATATAATTGTTTGTATGTAGACTTATAATAATAAACATTGTTTTGATATATCAATTCATGTAAATGCAATTACATTGAAATGAACAGTTGAAAAATAACTTTTATGCACGTTAAGTACAATACACAACATCAATATGTCCTTATGTTCATTATTACATCATATAATAACAATAATAACACATACTAATACTAGTAATCAATGTCAACACTTGCAAACTTGTTTGGTTATTGTGTAGTACAATCATTAGGTATTTATTTTGTTTCAGAAGAAACCTCTAAACTGTTGATTTTTGGTAATTGTGGTTTGGTGTATTACACTGTGTACTATAGTGCTTAGTAGCAGCATAGTGTGACAGTGTGAGTCGTCGTGGCGTAATGGCGAATAGGCTATGATTGACTGTGAGCAAGTAAAAATCCAGGCGCTTTTATAATACACATCATTCACTTACACTTGAAAATAAAATCCCAATAAATTGAAAAAAATGTTTAGAACTAAGCCATACAATTATCGAAATCAAAAATTTAAAGAGACAACAGTTATACCAAAGAACAAATAAAAATAATATACTTAAGTATCTCCTAAAAATAATCAGAGATGGGAAAAGCTAGAGAGCAGGTGAAAGTCAGAGAAAGTATAAATAACACCAGGTTGCCTCTACTGACTTACACTGTGTACGAGGAGTAGCACCACTACATAATAAAATGACTACTAATTTTACATATAGGTATAACTGTGTAAATTAAGTTCTCTTTGCTCTGCAAATAAACTCTGTAGCTAAAACTAACTAACTTAGTAATAGTAATATTATTAGCCTAATATTCAAATAAACTCAAAAATAGAGCAGATCCCAAAAGAAGTACATTAAATTAATCTGATTTATACTTTTATCTTAAAAATTATAATAGTGTATAGTCAATTACTATTAAGGTACCGTTACATACCTAAAAAAGAGAATTTACAGTACAGCAGCAACGAAAAACGAGAAAAGAGTGTGGGGTAAATGGAATACGCACATTTGATCCAGGTTTAACAATTCATTCAGAGATACAGGGACAAAACAACAAATATCCTATACATATAAACAAGTGAAATATTTGTCGGCATTATGATGCTGTCTTTTGTACTTGTAGCAAATGAATCCCAGCCTTAAAAAAGGCGAAGATTACTTAATTATACAATACAACAGTATACGTAATAACATCAATATGATGATTAACACATTCGCTTAGCTGTGTATGGAATCATACACTTCTATGAAACATTTATGAAAAATCTAAACTATTACATACCTCAGTGCATTTTAAAATACCACATCATATAATCATTAAAGTACTATTCAAAGTATAAAGGGAGAGAGAATTTTTCTCAAGTGCTGGTGGTGATTACAACAAATAGCCCAAATGGCACCCACTCAGATAAATCATATTTATAACAAAAAATTGTGGAAGTATTGGACATAAAATAATTGAGTTTTAGAATGAAAAACATACTTGATGTAAAATACATAGGTACATACTTACAGTGAATTTAATACAGTGCAATTACTTTGGCAAACTTTCCTCAAAATTATACTGTTATCATTTTCAAAACAAAAACTATATTAACTCAAATAAAAAATTAAATTGAGGGAAAGGTTTGGGCTAAATGGTACTCGGACAAACTACAAAAACCTCGTTCTCGTGGGAGGGGGGATTTGTCTTTTGATTGTTATGATTTTGCAAATGCCATTAATTTCGTTAATAGCAAGATCGAAATGAGATCTGCTCGACATCGGCACGCTTGATGGTACGTAGACATAAAAGCCTCTCATAGATAAATAGGTGTGTATTTACAGGCATACACACTAATATCTTTTAGGCATCCCTTTCCATTAAAAAGAAACCGAAAAGGACTATAATATATCCCGTCTGACACTAACTAACTTAATAGTTAAGAGATGAACATGGAATTCTACAGGCAAGAGTTTACTTACAGTTTGTTGATAATAATAATTTGGATACACTCATTCCCCCTGCTACACAATACAATATCAACACAGATACATATATAATAGTTTACATCGTTTACAATCAACTAGTTAAGAAAAATGCCTAGGCGGTGGCAGTTTCTTCACAATTTCCATCTATTATTTATTATTAGCTCATAGAATTTAACTAACTCTACGTTGCTTATCTATTAGTAATTGTAATTTGTAACAATTAGGGATTATTATAATATGGAGCATATACATTTTAATGCTCAAGTGTAAAATGCACATTCCGCATGGTTCCTGAAAAACAATTACACGCACGGACATTTGAAGAGGAATACATAAAGAAGAGTTGAATACCAATTACGCGTCAAGATCATTCAACGGAAATGAAATGCCATTTTGTGAATATAAGTTTTAGGCAAGTGGCATTTGTAATTGTAATTATCTTTATGTTATTTGCAATAATTAGTAGATTGGCTTTTGTAGTAGTATAATTAGTAGCATACCTACATCATTAAGTGAAGGAAATGCCATTTATATAAAGATAGTTCTACAGTAGAAATTTATTTTCATATCCTTAGTATTTAGCGTTAGCTATTTAGGAAGGTAGTAAAGAAAATCTGTATTTTTAGAACGTGGCGTGACAAGTTGATATACATAACTATATCCGTAGCACAATAATTTTTCATCTTATTCCATAGTGAACTTTATGTAAATGTAGTTAAAATTGAAAATTTGAAAAAGAGTCGATAGAATCTATACGACTACACAGAACAGTTACATAACAGTATTTGAAATACCTACTTATTCATTAATCAGTTTGAGTTAGCTTAATTTGTGTTTTTGTGGCGAAGAATACGACGGTAAATTCATTAGTCAAGTTACGTCATCATTAAATGAATAGTTACGAACAAGAAGGGCACGATCTTGTGATTTCCATTTCAATATTTTCCCATGCCTCGTCAAAATACATTTCTACTGAAACTCTGAGACATTGACTAACGTCCCAAAATCAGTAGGAAAAAGAGTCGTGTTGTGTATTTCATGTTCATAATTAATTTTAGAGTTATGGCTAGTAACGTATATAGTCAATGGATAGCAGTACAATTTTGTATTACGATCTATTATAGTCTTAGAATAGTAGTAAATATTATGTCGACAGTTTTGGTAGTTGGTTTCATGTGATTCTGCAGCATAACGTCACTGTCCTCTTCTGATCTGTATTTAGTACAGTAGTCTCTACCGATACTTAAGTTATTTATTGTTATTGGTTTCGGGAAAAGTTTGGATTTTGGATATAGTATTTATAGTACTAAATAGGTAGAACAGTATATAGAGCTAAGCGATAACTTCAGAGTCGATCGAGGCGAAACGTGTCTTCTGCTTGAGGATCTAATGGAACTAAGTCAGGGTGGGCGAGCATTTGAAGTCCATCCAGGTCTATTGGCCCAAGTCCTTCCCGAAGCGCCTGGGCGGCAGCATCCGACGCCAAAAACTCGTCCAAATTCGTCGGCTCTGACGAATGCACTTCTGAGAAATCTGCACCCAAAAATTCTGTATATTCATGTTTAGATATGTCTTTTCAGAATAGAAATAGAGAGAGAGAAAGATTTTCGGTACAGTGTTCAAGTTACCAGTAAAAATAATATCTGGGATGCTAGAAGGTGTTTGTGGCGTTTGAGGCTGAGGATGTTGGGGCGAATGCTGAGCGGTGACTCCGGCAGTAGCTCCCGTTTGGATTTGCTGTGCTTGATTGTAAAAATTATATTGTGCTGAATTGGCCATCGCTCCTCCCTTTAACACATTAACATTTTATTTAGACCTTTTACCATCCACAATTAAACCAAACACATTTCATTCCACTCTGTGAATCATTCATTTCCATTTGGAATCTTTAAGCATTGACAAAAACAATAAACACAAAACGGCAAACGATTAACTATGCGGTTGGTCTTCGTATAAGCGGACCAAAAAGGTCCCACGGCTTATCTAGGAATATTTACAGGTGACCCCTTAATGTTTCATCGGATGTGGACCGAATGTGACTTAGAAGGGACTTTCCCCCTCCCCAGTGGGGTCAAAACGAGATTTCGCGGGATTTGCATAGATATCATTAGGGGGTCACCTATGAGATACGAGGTAGCCGTGGGACTTGTACCTTTTTGGTCCGCTCTTATGAAAGCCAACCACATATGCAGTAAGGATCAAACCAAAAGTCAAGTACGGAAAGAAATAGTAAGTAAAAAATAGTAAAATGTTAAAATAAATTGAAAATAGGTCAAGGATAAAAAATTGTAGTCTACATTCAGGAGGCAAAATCATAAATCAAGGCAAATCGCCTTTTCAGATGTGCAGTTAATCAAATGATTATCTTTATTTTGACGTAGAGTAATGGGCTACTTGCAAAACACCATCGAACAGGCTAATATTATTATGGGCTAAATAAAACATGGAATATGGACCACGTTAAAAGTTGCCTTATTTCGAATACGGTACATAGCAAACATCACACAATCAAACAACAGACTCAGTCAAACGCATGCATGGAAAAACAAAAAGAGCTTAAGTATTAACCTGCCAAGAATGGCCATTATTTCTGCCAGGGGTCGTTTCCATCTAAAATGAGAGGTAAGCAAAGAAATTAAACAAAAGAGCTACTTATAGAGATGCAGCTGCATTACGGATCGCTACGGACGGGCTGACGGGCAGAAAAATAACAGGTACTACAGATAATATGGAGTATATGCACCAGCATACATAATAAAATATAGTTTTACAAGACACGAGAATTAAGATGTACGAAAAAGTAAATGAAATTACTAATTTCCTAAACAGGTTACATTAGCACGAATATAAAAGGACGGGAAATTAACACGACGTAAAAGACGAAGACGAGAAATCAAACTAGTTTCGCAAGGATGTCTTAAGTCGGAAGGAAAGTAAGTAATTACCAAATGTCGTTTATTGTCAACCTACCATTGAAATTTGTTCAAAATGTTGTTGGAGTTGTTGGCTGACGAAGTAACTTTCTGGAGAATTTTGCGTTGGTTGGGCAGTGGGACTTGGAGGAGCTGATAAATGACCGTCTAGGGGGCTGGGACTTCGGAACTGCTCGAATTCGTCATATTAAACAAATTTCATTGAATTAGCAATGTTTCCTTCATTTCCTTCCTCTTTCCCATAAACTCAAAATAATATAGAAATGAAAACCATGCAAACAAATAAAAAATAAATTACTGATAAGGGTGAATTTTGAGGACTAGGTCTTGGAGGACATCGGTATGCTGTCAACATCTACAGTCAAACATAACATGCAAAGAAGAAATGATGAGCAAACGTAAATATCTACCTCTAAATCAGTAATCATTATCAAACTACCCCTCTGATACACATGTACAAGTAGTAATTAGAAATGTAGCTACTGTAGCGCTATCAGATAACATCGATTCAATTTTGTAGTTAGCACAACGCGTATGCATACAAACATCAAATCAAATAATACTCAATATAATATTAGAAACGTGTATTTAAATGAGGAAGTCGAGGGACTCATCCTATCCCGCGGTGCACCTACATTTTCATTATTTGAATAGTTTTGGAATGAAGTGTTCACGTTGACTTGGAGTGGATTGTCCATCATTGATTGCTGCTGCTGCTGAGAAAGTTGGGACTGTGACATGTGCCCTTGTTGCTGGGATTGTCGTTGAGGCTGACTTGGCGATTGTTGTTGCTGGGCATTCTGAGGCGGATGGGGTGACATACTCGTCGGAGAGTAAGTCACTGACAACGGGCTCTGCAAATTAAAACATTCCCAATTAACCCACAAGCTCATGCTCAACAATCCATTTTGATTTAGACATTTTTCTAAACCACGGCTCAGGAGAAATTGTCAAAAAAGTTCATTTGAAGCAGTTTTTGATACTTCCTTTGTACTTTACTATCAATTTTATAAACTGTGAAACGAACGGTTATCTCCGACCTCTGAATTAAAAAAATAGTAGCATAATTTTTTGGAAGGAAGTGAAACTCTTTGAAAAGGCTGCACCCTTTTTTTTAAAAAAAAGTTCGCCTTGCTTGCTTTAAATCAATAGAAGCACATTTCAATGCGTAAGGCCAAGAGGTCGTTTCGTGAAGACAATGGAATATTTAAAGATGAGTGGACTCACAGTTGAGTAAGGTGAGTGGTTGAGTTGCTGTTCCTCCATATCCACAGGCTGGGGGAGTGGAGTGGTGAACTGGAAACTGGTGAGGTCGGGAAGAGAGCCAGTGGAGACAGGAGTGGGGATTTCCAGGAGGTTGGGGCCGTCGCCGACGGTGTTGGGCAGTTGATTTGGCGAATCATGAGTCTTGCCCATGCTGAGGACGTAGTCTCGAGGATCGTTGGAATTATTGGAGGACTCCTCGCTGGAGTCGGGCACTACGGAAGGGATCATCAGCGAGTGGGTCTGATGCAATGCAGAGTCTGAGTTGGCCCTTCGCCAAGCCGCGTTCTCCATTGGCGGGGAAAGATAATTATTTGTTCCGTACACTAAGCCGGCGTTTCCCGAGTGCATTCCAATGGACTGCAGCATCGACAGATTTGGCGGGGAAGCGTATGGGGCATGGTCACTCACTCGAGTTTTCGACACTCGCAATGGACCTATGGAGTTTCTCGATGACCTTGGAGAAGTTCCTTGTTGGTTGAACATTTGGCCCATTCGGGAGGTAGGACTCTGTAACAGAACAAGATAAAAGCCTTTAATACATGTACACCCATTCTCCATTCAATTCAACCTCTCTATGTACTAGTTCCGGCTTTGCGACTACGTAGGTTTAAAAGAAAACGAAAGTTCGTCATTCTTATAATCTTACAATCATTGCCAAGTACGATTCATGCTTAATTTCCAAGAAATTCCCTTTCGCTTTTCCTATGACGAATTTAATCTTTCCAGCTTGAACGTATACAAGTTATACAGGCTGGCGGCTTAATAGCTTTCAGTCTCAATCTTATTTATCTTGCGCTCTTGCAATTGCAAACCAATTTTGAACAACTACCATTTTCAACTGCAATTCGTGTGTCCTGTGTGTCCGTATTCATGTAGCAAACATGTTTTATTTATAGACAACTATCACAACTCGCTATTGTGTCTCTTTCATTCTTTCTTTCCCTTTCCCTATGCTCATTCTTTTATCCTCCTCAATGAATCTCCATCTCGTCCTCTTCTATTGCGTCCGACCGAGTTACAATTTTTGCATGTTAAAATGTTGCAGTGATATTCATTACATTCATGACCCACTATTAAAAAAAGCTACCATATATGCGCGTCTTTTCCCTTGACAAGACAATGTATTCCAAAACCAGTTAATTTTTATAGCGTAATTCACGGTATGTCGATATGGCAACTGCCACCCCCAGAGAGAACCCGAGGGGGGTGCCACCGAGGAGGAATCTACCTACCTTGGCGTAATTGATATTTCAGTATTTCATTTACATATGTTGTTAATAGCTGCTACAATTTGCGCTCCATGTAATTTTAATCAGCCATACATAAATACAAACTACAACTGTGTAACACGTACCCTAAATGATCGTATAGAAATGTGTGTGAAGGAACTGACTGAAGAGTGGCGGCTGAAGAGTGGCTGAAGAGTGGCTGCTTGTTTCATCGCACCTGTCTGCCCAGTGTATCAAATACGCTGTTTCGAAACTTTGCGGAGAACTTTAAGTGTGATGCCTGTACATCTCAAGTTCAAATTGGAAAACAAAATGGAAATTTTCAAGATTCAATATCATCTACAGAAAATACTGAAAATTCTTCAAATAAAACACCAGAAAACGACAGTATTTTGCCTAATTTACCATTCAGTAATGTGAGTCAAACTGAAATGGATAGTTTTCATAATGTAGAATTAGACAATACATATGTGATTTCTAATAATCTGGGCGGACTTAGATCTGAGCTAGTTAATAACAGTAATGTGGATACTAAGTTTCCAAAAGGCCTGAAGTACCTTCATGTAAACATAAATGGGTTGAACTGTTGCAGTAGGTTTGATGAGGTGAAAGATCTACTGTTGAAAGTAAAAAATATTGTTGTTTGTGCAATAACTGAATCAAAACTTGAAGACCATGATCAGAGTTCAAAATTTCTAGTTAAGGGATATTATGCTATAAGACTTGATAGAACACATAGGAAGGCTGGTGGAACAGTTATCTATGTTGATAAAAGGTATGATTTTCAATTAATCGA
>JABASI010004731.1:0-13524 GCA_019776505.1 Tomocerus nigrus | reverse complement strand
TTCATCATTTAGTAGCATCTCCACGAGAGGATACCTGAAAATATAAATACTTATTATTTCGTAAGTATTTCTCCAATTACTAGATCAGAGTTGATTAGAAATTCTATCATCTTAATTTCAACAGCTTGATTGGAGATTAGTAGGTATTCTGTCACATTTATGAAATGCTATTATTACAGATTCCAACTTCAGCATAACAGTACGAATCTACGCAAAACGCAACAAGCACTCAATAAGTTTTGTACAGGTATGGAAACATCAATAAATTAAGTTGGGATCTGGTGAGTCAAGTCAGCTAGGAATCTAGGAAGAACAAATTAGTAAGAATTCAAATTAAGTTATTGAAGCAGCGATATATAACGAATTCCAAATAATTAAGAGTGCGTAATTATTTCCCAGTTTCTTTAATTGTTAATTAGTTTTACACGTGTACCTACAAGTAAATTACTATTTTGTAGTTTACTTTGTAATTGTAAATTGTGTATTTCTGCTTGCTTTGAATTCCTCAACGATATAAATGTAAGACGCTAGTTTAGTGTTTAGTATTTATTGTTCAATTGGTTTTTATCGGACAGGTGCAAGTGTGCTGTTAGCGAAGGAAAGAAAAACTTAATTGAGCTCGCAATCAGCTTCGATGAAAGAGCATAGAAATTGTTTTTGCATGATGGGCACATGAAGTTGAACATTAAAGCTTTTAGAAAGGAAATTAGTTCAACGTTCCACGCTCCCATGGAATGCAATAGACGAATGAAATGAAAAGCCAGACAGAATTTAATTCCCTAGAATTTTAGAAGTAACTATAGGTAGGTAATAATAAGTTCGTACGCTTGGGTCAAATAATTAAAAGTCTTGATTTACAATGGTATTTTTTAGTAGGTATTATTTGCTTGGGTAGGTACTCAGTGTGCCAGACTAGTGATCTTGTAGTACAATAATTGTGTAACTTGAAATCAGTAGGTAGGTAAATAAAAACGGGCTCTGAATTGTTATGATGTGAATTGATTGTGAAAAAAGGAGATTTATCAATAAGTGCTTTTGCATGTAGCATATACTGGCATGAAAAGAGCTAATGAATGTTAAAACAAACTGGAAAAAAAAATGTTCTAAAAGGAGAATATTGATTTATAAAAAGAACATAATGCGGACACCTTTGTATAAGGCATGAATGGGAAGGAAAAGGGATTGAAAAGGGAAATGAATGGATAGGAATAGCTTTAGGTAAAAGTTTTATTGGATTTTAGAGTAGTGGTGGTGTAGTAAATATAGTGGAATAGAAGGACTACTACTTACTTGTGCTAGATTGGATATAAAAATAGGAAAACTCAATATTGAACCGTTAATTTTCTTGGATCTTACCTGGATTGGAATAAAAGAGAAAGAAAGTTGAATGTAAAAGATTTGCCCATTTATCTAAATACATCAGCAAGAAAAGTCAATTCAAAACTAATCGCAGTAACATCTGAACTGTAACACACAGAGTAGTGAAAGGTAGTAGATTAGTTTTTTAAAGTATTCTTACTTGGGCTATACAAATGTGTATTAGTGCGGAGTTTTTTAAGGTAGATAGGTAGTTATCTAGTAGTAGAGGCATTCTATATTATACGGGCGTGTTCTAGTCCCAATAGAATCTATTTTACTATTTGTTAGGATGGTTGTGCACTCTTTCGTTACGTCTCCGTCTCGAATGCTGCTAGAAAAATGAATCAACTCAAGTACTTGAGAGTTGGATTGAATAGTGGAGAAGTAGTTGAGCAATTTACAGTTAGATAGGATGGAAGAATGGGACATTGGCAATATAACTGGTAATAGCAGTGCTAATATAGGTACTAACATAAGTAACTACTTGGAATAATAGGTAGGAAAGAGGATGTTAGCCCATAGCACTCTCATTCTTACGAACATCACATTAGAATCTTTCTATTATAACATTTTCTTTCTGGATGGAGTAGCTGAATCTAGGTAGATCAGATATTTCTACTTATTTTTACCTTCACATAGGTAAGGACATGCACTTCACTATTAAACTCCTGCTGCTGGACTAGGTACTAACATTGGAGAGAGGAGATGAAGGGAGGGAAGTGATAGCAATGGAATGATGAAAGGCCTTTGTACTAGAGGAAAACTCTTTTCTCCACGATATTTCTCCGTTCTGTACTGTTCAAACTAAACTTCAATGTTCAAATGTTAAGTTGAAATGTTCAAAGGGAAGTTATAGGTAGGTAGTGGCAATAGTGGAACATACACGAGCAAAGTTTTCCTTGAAATTCCATTAGGAATTTCGTTTTCATCCCTATGTTTCACTTCTTCACAGTTCTCTCCCATGCTCAATGTGAAGTATTTAACTTTTTCTCTGCTATATTTTCCTCCAGCTCAGCTGACTTGACTGAAATGACGTGAAAGAGTCTACAACATTAAATTACCTATGTACTTTTCCAGACAAGACTTGATTTGGCTTCTGTATCAACGAACGATCACTACTCTACCTCCCTCCCTCCTTACATATAATATTATATCCTACCTATTAAATAATAGATACTTATTATCTTCCGGCAGATATACTTATGTTTGCTTTACCTTGATTATCTAATACATATGTACACACAGAGAGCAGAATCATATTCGCATCCTAAATCCCACACACGACTACTATCTTCTTCTAGTATGTATGTAGATAGTAGCGGATGAACGGGATGAAGACAAACATCCTGCATCTGCTCACGCACATAATATTACATAATATATAGTCGGCACTGATTTCCTAGCTCACAAAATACATGTACCAAGCAGAAAGGAAGTATATGGTTAGCTATTTAATAGCATTGGCCAGACTTGTCTAGTGTCTACTCAATAATAATGTCTAGCGTGACATAGACTCTCAACTTATAAAATAGCATCAGAAAACTTTTCCTCGCTATTTTGTATCTGCCATATAGGTAGTCGTTGAACATTGGATGATGCTTTCACTTTAGGGGAAAGTGTATGTACCTAGTCTTTTTTGGTTTACTTGGTTTTGTCCGCATGAGGGACATTGAGTGAACTGAATTGAACTGACTGAACTGAATTTCAGTTAACTGACGATTGTAAAACCACGAAAGCAATACAATTTAATGGAAAGTTCTACAGTCCAACAAATATATAGGAAAATAGGAGCTCTTCTCAGGTGTATCTAGTTATTTGGGGACAGAGTGAACTATTACAAAAGCAGTTTCTCTATTCGAAACTTTTCTACAGTCTCCATCAACTTGATGTAGAATGAGCTTTGTCATCCTTGACATTCTTCTCTGCGTATTCTGTCTGTCTGTCGTGTGTCTACCTATGTATAGCATGTCATATTATTATTTCAACCTTTGCTCTCCTTATGAACTCATCTGTCTACTTATTAATTAACATTATGACACAATTTGCATATATTATATGGAGCAGTAGGGATTTATGTAGTCTCTTTGCACACTTCGTCAAATAAAAGTATCCCTCTTCCTTCCACAAAAATTACAGAATGCTTCTTCATACATAAACCATTTTTAGTCGAAGGCTGTCACATTGCACTATGTATCGCAGGAGATGTGTGCAATCCGCTCCGACAAACTTCACAAAGAGCAATACAGTCGGAGAGACATAAGAAGTATTTTTCTTGTATCGTATTTCATCGTGTACATTCTACTATCTTTATTATGACTACACTTACAATACATATCCTTTCCTCGACATATATTTCATCCTCGACCATACTACATATAGTATGCATGTATATAGTTAACACAGAGCTAATACTCTTATGGTGGATGGAGGAGAGAGAAAAGTCGGACTGTACTGCATGCATCCGGTGCTGAATTTTATTCCAGCCGAGTCTCAAGTGAATTCCATTAAACAGGCCAAGCCAAACTAAACTGGAGCAGAGAGGAATCGCTAGTTGTACTTGTACTCAAGCCGTGAAGACCAGAGAAAGCATACGCTACATTTCATTCTTCATTCTCTTTTGCATGCATCATCCCATTCTGCTTCCATCCACTACCCATATATTACATACATCTCTATTTTATTTTATTATATTCTGTGTATACCTTTATATTTTACAATACCTACCTACATACACTCACTCGCTATCTTTAAGCTCCAAATACTTACTACAAATATTCCTACACACTTTACTTACTTACTCCCATTTTCATTCTCTATCCCCGGTTACCATTGCATTGCTCCAACTATTCTACCACGTTTGGAAACAGAAAATTTCCGCCGCATACACACTTCCATTACCTACTATCACCAGATTGTTACTTATGCACAGTGAAAATGAGAACCGAACGGATGTTCACTATTGTATGAGTACATAAGTAGTACGGCATTATGCTCCTCTAAAATTCAACTACCATCCATACTCCTCCTAAACCTTTCTGCCTTATTACTCTTTAAAAATTCAAATCACATTTCCATACACTTATTTACAATATTGCTAGCCATTACTTTGGAATGGCCAAATCAATCAAACCGGATCTAGACTATTAATTTCTGTTGTTGCTATTATTAATCTAAAGGTGGAAAGCAGTTTACATGCAATAAATATAAATAAAATCATCAAAAGCGAGATATTTAACTACCCGACCTAGCAAAATATGGTATAAAGGTTAAGCTTAAGGAGGACTCAGAGTTCGCGGGCCGCAACTTTGTGGGAGAACAGATTGACGATTTGGTTAAAAGTTTTGAGATCTTCAAATAATTAGCGAGGGCCCGTGGATGAGAAACTTTGAAAAATGCAATCACACGTACGCAGGTATTTAGCTAGTAGAGAGTAGCAGGAAACACTTCAAAACCAAAAATCACCGTCGTTACTCTGTTTCTGCGCCAATCAATCCAATCAGTTTATAATATCCCGAAGGATGAATTTTCAGCTACTTGGAGTGCGTTGTAAAACACATTGTGATTTTTCTAACATATTTGCCTAAGTGTAAAAACCAGCTCCATGCCCACTGCAGATATTTTTTCTCTATGTTTTGGTATTTTTTACAACGTTTTATGTTACGTATGAGTCTCGGAATCAGCGTGGGAAATTTACATGTAAATATGTACACCGTGTTGGGTCAATCTTGCAATTCTGCATAAAACGAATGCACAATGAACCTGGAGCAACAGAGCGTTGCTTCTGATCATTCCTAAACAGTCCTTTTCGTTCACAAATTATATTCTCTCGTTCCCATACCCCAAAACTTTTGTCTAACTCTGAGTCCCCCTTAAACACGAGGTGCCAATAATTTCACAACAAACTACAAACCTTATACCTATATATCTTAGGCTATCATAGTATTTACATGTATTGAAGTACTGATGTCGGTACCAAGATGTATGTGACTTGTTGGCCTAATCAAAGCAAGTCCTTGTAATATTACAGCTGGTAAAAATAAAGATTAGTGGATAGTATTTTCAATTTCTCCCTAATTCAATAGGATTACTTTTGAAATGACATGATTCATCGTTGAGTCGTGGTCAGCTAAACTGTGGAATGGGAGTAAGGTCGACAGATAGGAAACGAGTTTTCTAAAATTACACACTTATTATAGAATTTGGTCTGGAATGTGGAATCTATAACTGTAATCGCAGTATGGACAGTTGTTAAATAACATGTATTAGTTAGAATGCAATATAGCAATTGGGCGAGAGAGCTGGCTACGGTAATGATATAGTTGACTGGAGGAAAAGGATATAATATTTGCAGTGTGAGGGCTAGTATATTTGTGATATATATCAACATCACGGAATCATGAGAGCGTTAGTGCACACGTATTAGGGTGTAAAAGTTCTGTGTAAAAAATATGCTGTTGTAAAATCCTTAATAAAGCTTAAGTAAGCCGGAGACAAAGGTTCCTTTCAGAAGAGTGTAGAGACGAGAGAGAGAGAGAGAGAGAGGAGTTGAAGCTAATCCACCTTTAATTGCCTCATGCCCCATTTACAATCCTTTCCACATAAGTAATACAGTGTAGCGTGCAAAATTTAATCCCATCATTTGTTTCACTTTCCCCTTCTAAGTCCCTTTCCGTCCATCCGTTGCGTTGAGCTGGGGAGTAAGTCGCCAGCTACTTAGAGCTGTAGTAGTTGAGAGAGAAAGCTGTAAGGAAAATCCTAGGAGTACACAAGTGTACATACGTACATACATACAACTCACTCACAGAGAGAGAGAGAGAGAGAGAGACTGATACATAATTACTAATCTTAAGCGCAATAAAGATTGTAAGAGCCGACATGGCGTGCCTCGCCTATTACTACGTAATATACTTACACTCTAATGGGCTATCATATGGCCATCATAGAATAATGCACTTATACATTATAGAAGTCACGCCAGACAGCGAGCGGGCATAGTAGAGAGAAAGTAAGTATAAGTAGCAGCAGCCCTGTAGGGAAAGAAGAATCTAGCAGCTGGTTGGTTGGCTGACTTAACTCTACTTTAGTTAGCCAGAGTGTTTTATTTAGTTGAAACATTCTCATTTGCCCCATTCCAAGTTAATATAAGAAGATTTCTTGTATCTGTACTTTCTCATCTGGAGAAGAAAATATGAAATTCATAATAATTCTTTATATTGTAACTGTCAAGTCTTCCTTAATTTAATTAGACAACTTTTATGATCATTAAAACTCTGGAGCTTCTCATCATAAAAGGTATAATATCATAGCTTAAGCTACGGTAGTTACACAACTTAAACTCCTACTTAAGTAACTTACGGAGATTTTCTAAAGGAAATCATTAGTGAGAACTTTGGAGCAGAAATACTTTCTATGCGAAAATGGCAGAAAACTCATCTCGTCTAAATCACGCCTGTTTACGATGACAATCTTTGTAGGTTGGACGAGATAACGAAGACTTTATTTATAATTAAGTCGAGGGCATTCCGATGAAATCCTACCTCTATCTTCTCTAGAAGAACTACTATTACTACAACTACAACTAATATTATTATATGTTGTGTCATTATAGAAGAAGAAGAAGAAGAAGAACATGGTGTGAACGAGTGTGTGCATAGTGAAAGGACATAAGATTACACTCGGAGAAAGTAGAACTTTAAATGGGATCTTAAAGAAAAAGAGAGTAGAGTAGTTAACAGCTCGAGCATAACCAAACAGACACATCATATCTGTAGTTTTCCTCTGTTTACTTTATTGTTAGTTGGTATTACGTATCATTGTTTGTCTAGCTTGTGTTCTCCCATGTTATTTTCTCTTGCACCATGTAAGAAGTGTTCAGATAGGGAAGGCAGTGTCTTGAAATCAGTTTTAATTATGCCGCAAAGGGTAATAGAGCCGCTTAATGATCCACATTATCTCTTAGCTAACATAACATAGGAATACATTGATAGTAAGGGAAAATGACATTGCCCGGCTAGTAGTTTACCTCGTAGAAAGCAATGGCATCCCTGAATACACACAATTCTGCATAGCGCCAGTCCAGATCAACATTGTTACACCATTCTTATACATTACATTAGACTTTATTATGTAACACTAACGTGTTACGCTTGCTTTAAGTTAAATATAGCAACCTCTTTCACAAAACCATACGGATATAGATTACACCTTTGAAAGAATAACCTAGTGTTCTATTTCGCATGTGATTTTTCCTAGCGTCACCCTATTATATCCTGCAACACAACAGAGCGTTAGAAAACTCCCTCGCTTTCATTTGTAACATGTCGAGTCCCTAATATTCTTTGCAAATTGTCTTCCTCCCCGACTCTCTCTCTCTCTATTACAGAATGAACAGAAAACCACGATATTAGCTCCTGGCAGACTCTAAGTAACTTATTGTTAGCTTAGCACTATACATAGAGACCAACAACTAATGCGATAAAAGAATGGAGAGGAAAAGCCTGCCTACATTACTTACTAATGATTATCTATTGCTATGTGTATACTTTGCGCATGTAGTTAATGTGCAATGAAATCTTTTTCACGTCTCTTCCATTACATTATCTACATCAGACTAGGAGAAAATGGGCAAAACAATGATCCTAACTTTCATAGCCAAATCCGCACATTCTTAACTGTACGATAAAAATGCAACAGGGAGAATAGCCCCGTGAAAATATCAATAGTCAACTACTATATATCTACTAGCTAAATACATTTTCTCCCTTTACGCCTTCTCAATACCAATTCCCAAAGAATGCTTTCTAATGTTATAATTAAAATTTTCACAGTTTTCAACAATGTTCCTACGAATGAAAGTATGACGCAAATCTAGGCCAAATGCTTTCGCAACCCTCTGTCTCTGGATTTGGATGCGAACAGGATGTTGCACAATAATTCCGTTCCTACTCGTATATGATTATTTCAAAAAATACAAGAACCAATAGCATTCCCGAAAATATCCTCACAAGGTACATAGCATCTCTATACGGATAACTCCATATGGTAGCAGTTCCAATTTCAACAAATATTATTGATCACGTAACGTTTATGTTATAAGCCCTTGCTTTGTGGAAGAATCTTCCTTTATCCAACCATCTACAAATATTAATCTTTCTACTACCTAGCTACCGACCTAATATAAGAAGTATATGAAAGTATTTGCCAATTCGAATCTAGATCTTTATTGCAATAAAACTACTTCAATCCGAGGGCATGCTCAAGAGAGAGGAAGAACCTTTGTAGCTAATAGCTAAAGATGTAACGCAAATATTGCGACGAATTTCTTTTGCCTATTTTTATCCGAACTTTCTACTTTGTCAAGTCGATTGCACAACATTTATTTCTGATGACTTCCTTCGAAAGTTAGAAATTAAATGTAGGTACCTAATTGTAACTCGGCAAAACTTTGAAGATTGGAAAATTATTATTAGTTTCGTCAGAATATACAGTTTGAAAGAAAGACATTCATCTTCCATTAAAATTTTAAAGTGCAAAAAGGAGGACTACAATTTGTCGTGTCACAGTCATAACGGCCATTACGAATTACGATTTAACATAACGCATGAACGTTTTATTTTAATATGGGGTTTTTCCGGTTCTATCTACTTTAATTATTATAGTAAGTACTTAAAACATTTGCGCATGTATAATATTTTTTGGTGTCTTATTGACTCAAAAAGAAAATGAAGATGTTTGGCAATGGAAATTGGTGAGTTGGCCGTTTGCAGCTTGGATAATTTATCAGGATAAAAATGATTGAAAGGAAATGGATAATGTAATTACATGTGAAATCAGAATGGATGTTTTATTACTGATTGTCGGATAAAGTGTGTCTATATATTTTGAGAGTGAGTTAGGAGTTGGTATTTGAGAAAAAGTACTCAAACATTTTCCATTTCCATCCAGCAGAGTCCCACAGTGCAATATAGGTTGAAATTCAGGGAGGAGATTAGACGTACATTTATGCAGGTCGAGGAGCCGTAGGAAAACAATGTAATGTGAGTCAGTGTGTATGTGATGTCTCATCGCTGAGGGAGAAAGTAAAGCGTAGAAATAGGAAGGAAGAAAAGTGTACGTCGCAACATAAATTAGACCCCAAAGACTATAAACATTTTCCCATCTGGACATTTTGACATGACACGACACAGAAATATTGTCTTGAGCTCTGTCTCTGTGTACATTACATATTATTTATATATAAAATACGAAAGCTGAGTTCCTGATAGAATTGGATGGGAGGTTGACTTGTGGCTTTTTCTCCTTTTCTTTTCCATCCCTCTCTACGTTTGTATATAGGTGTAGTGATCGTGTGGTATGACTGTAGTATAGATGCTTGCTCCTTCTTAAGTGCATTAGATAAAAAGTAAGTCGAGCTAAATAAGTTGAGCTGACTAGGAAATAGGTATCAAGTCTTTAGCAATAGTGACTTACATACAAATATATAGATTATATTATTAGAATATATATTATGTTCAGAGTCCATATGATTGCAATCCGGTTTTCCGTCGTTTTCAAACGTGAAGACTTTAGGGCCAAGACTCTGCTGATGTAACTCTCTCTCTCTCTCTCTCTCTCTCTCTCTCAATGTACAGAATGTGTGTGTATAGAGTGAGTGTGCTTAAGACAAGGGAAATTTAAGTCAAAGGAAACGAAGTCGGGAGTCAGGACAAGTGAAGCTTGCCCGCGGAAGAAGCCAAGGACCAACAAGGCTCTAAGTAAAGCAATCCAAGTCGGGAAGTGAACTGAAGCTTTTTAGATTGCGGCGGTTTGCCTCTGTTGGCTTTTCTGTGGTGAGCTTTCTATCTGGTAATACATATAATCTAGAAAAGCTTTCCCCAGAGCTGCCTACGGAATTTCAATCGCCCTTCTAATGTTAACTAGCTATTTTTCCCTTTTCCCCACACTTTCCCAACCAAATTCAAGATAGAAGGCAGGAGAGAGAAAGAGAGACAGACGGGTCGCGAAGAAAAGAACGCGGGGTTAGGTTACTCCACACCGTTATATCGTTACAATAGAGAAACAGTACAGAAGGAGGAGGACGCGGAGGACACTACTACTACTTCTACTACTTCTACTTGTGCTATGCAATCCTCGAATGTTATTCTCTGTTCTGTTCAAGTGTAAGTATTCAGCATGTAGTGCTAAAGTAAGTAACATATATTTGTGTAGGTTGAGGACTTGAGTTGAGATATCATCTCCACGGCGCGGCCGCGCATAGACTTGACAAACTTTTCTGAAAAGGAAACTTAACTATGGACTACAAAAGCATAAGCCAGTGAAGCTAGCCAGAGCATAAGCTGAAAGGAATAAGGGAGAGCAGTTCAGTAGTCGATCTAACTAACTAAAGTTTAAGAGGAAAAACCTCAGAGAGTCGACTAAATTGCTTTCACATTAGACTCACATTCAACACTGAGCATTTGGTTTCGAGAATTATCTGTGCAGCCGTTGTTGGTTTCGTTTCGTTACGTTTCCTTTACTAGTCTTCGGAATTTGGTTGGTCTTGGTAGGTAGTACGTAGTAGTTGGTTGGTTGGTGCAAAGGCGATTTACCTAGCTTTTTCCCTGCTCTAGTACATATCTGCCGACTCCCAGCTTGCTTTGCTCCATTTGAGACGAACAGTCCCATTGTATTGCATTGTATATTGCTCTGACTTGGCTTTAGCTGAATTTTATTCCGTCTCAACTGAGCCCCATAGACAGAGACAGAGGTAGGCAGGAGAAAAGCGAGGAAAACGAAACGAAACCAAAGCAAACTTCGTCTCTCTATCCTTTTGACGCGGAAGAGCAGAGGAGTGCTAGGAAAAAGGAGTCTTCTAAGTGAATTCTATTACATATATTACATTACATTACTTTTCATTCTGCTCTACATACATCATCTTAGAAATATCCTGGGAAATATATTGCATCCGGGGGAACGAACGTATTTATAGGAGGCTCTCTCAGTCAAGTCACACACTTGCTACAAGTTACCATTCCGCAAGCTTGGCCTGTCTTCCTTTTCATATTCGGATCACTTCCCTACGACCAACGACCGAATACACTCCTCCTCAAATCTCTGTGTCTTTTTCTGTGGTTTTCTTCCGTTCCAGTCAGCCACTTGTATTGTACACAGAGACAGAAGAAAGAAAAGGAACTGTTGGCATTGCATCTTGTTCCGAACAACTCAATGTTACACTATCTGTAGTACATCACTTGCTCTAATCCCGATTTTCTTTCACTAGCGCAAGCAGTTGCTTTCCTCCTGTCGACGGGATACTTTTACTTTCTACACTGACACTCTCTACTACTGGCTGGGTGACTGTGACTCGCATATCCCCGACCACCGACTGGAACAAAAATATTCTTTGTGATTTTCTCTTCTCTCCAGTATTTATAGTGCGTCTTTGGATTTTTTTCTCTCTCTCTCGTGCAGTTCGCTTCGCCCCATCTTCAATCACACTCTTGTCTCCATGATATTTTCCCTATAATACTCTTTAGGCTCGAGAAAGACAGATAGGTAGAGGGAACGACACGAAAAAACACAAGGGCAACCTTACAATTTAAGGATGCTCCATCATTTATCCGCTTTCTTCAGCCCTCTCGCCCAATCTGCACCAGCATACATTGAACATGGCCATAAATTCCATTTTATACTTGAGTGAAAAAGTAGAAGCGAGGATATGACAGAGGAACACGGCCGAATACGAACACCAACGGTATTTATTAATATGGAAAATTGAAAGTGATATCAAGGAAGTCAATAACTTACTTTTTATATCCAATCCAGCCACAAGTACATACACAATACTTATAAGGATACCTACCTACTCTTCTTCTCGTTGCAAATATCCAGATTTTACCGTTTCCTAGCTCTGATCTATGAAAGTCTCTCTCCAGTTTTCCTAGTTCGTGGATTGGAATTGAATTGAAAATCTACGGGAAAATCCTTTCTTCATTCCAGCAGCAACTCCAAATACTTCCTCCCTACAAAGCATAAATGATAAAAAGATTAATCCGGAACTTTCTCTTGGTAAGTTCACTACTATTTGTACAGTCTCTACTTTCTAGTAAGTATAAGTAAGTATTATAGTTATTAGTCTCTTAGTATTGTATCAATAGTTGGTGCGGCTACTCTATTAAATAAATCAACAATCTGTGAGAAAATTGTGCCGTGCTGACTGGATTGCCGCCGACGTCACGTCACACGAAGGCAACTACTTATACCTGAACTAAGTCTCACAACTCACAAGAGTGTAGTGTAGCTAAAATAAGCTGTTGAAACGTGTTCTACCACCACCACTGACGCCATATAATTAAGATCTTACCTTTTGACAAGGGTGGGTATTGTGAAAACTTTCGCAATACTAATTGGTAAATATTAACAATTAATCATGTGCTGTGACGTTTCAACGTTTCACCAAAGTCTCTGTGAAGCTGAGCGAGTAGGAAGGATTTAAAATGAACATAGTATGGGGCTTTTCTGATCAAAGATTTCCATCGACTTAAGTTAAGTAGGTGAGCTAGCTAGTTATAAGTACCTATTAGATTACAATTGCTTGCTTACAGAAGTATGTGTATACGTACCTTAGTATAGTTTTCGTTTTTAGAGACTCAAGTCAGGTTCCAGGTAGATTAAGCCTTTTTAGTCTGCTCTACCCAGTAATATCCCTAATACTCTTACATTTTACATTACACAAGAAAGATTGATGCCAGATTTTCTTTGTAAATGTAATACTGAAAACCAATACTGCTCAGTGCTCACATAATATCCGTTTGAAATTGCCAGAAATTTTCTTGTTATAGATGATTTTCTGTATATGAGGACGCAATGACGCCGGCTATAATACTTTATTGAGGAGGGTGTCAGAGGAATAGAGTGACGTTACGTGATATGAATAATTATTGGACGCATCACTGTAGATAAAATAGGGGAACCTTAACTTAGAATATGACATGGAAGGAATATTTTCCATCTTGACATTTGATAGTGTACTTAGTCCTTGCCATTTCACACACAGAAATATCTACGGGGTGTACGGAAAGTTTCTGGTACACTTTATAAGGCATTTATTCAAAAAATTCTAATATAAAATTACTCAGGTATTACAAATCCTAGAGTTTAAATCCAAGTTACTTAATAATCAGTAAG
>JABASI010004730.1:0-13526 GCA_019776505.1 Tomocerus nigrus | reverse complement strand
CGCGAATATGTGGGTTATATATCGCTATATAAAATTTCAGCCCCCTCCGAAACTTGGTTCTGTATACGCCTATGCATCCTGTAAAATAAAACTTCAAGTCACATTTTTCCACAAGTAGTTCTCATTTGGCAGCAACACCATACGTCCCTTTCATTGTTTCATTATATTTTTTGCCTAAATTGTGTGATTCAGTCTTAATTTAGCTATCTATATACTATATGACAGCTACAAGGCTAAATATGGAATTAAAATCGACGCGAGGAACTTTTCTCTTCTGTAAGTGTACTTTTATGAGAAATTTTAATAGCATGGCATTGAAAATTTACTTAACATAGTATTATCCGGGCTATTAGCATACTCTTTGTTGTACTCACCAATTTTTTAATATGTGCATGCAACCATTTGGATATTCCTAATACTTATTCTACAGGGACAATCTTTGAATGTTTTTTAGTATCGTCGAAAGTTTAACATGCATTTAATTTGTACTATGAAAATAGGAGCTCAGCACCGGATATGACATTCTGGATTTAATGTATACAGTCGTAAACTCAAATGTATAATTACTCAGGTTGGCTGCACCTTTTTTGATGGTTTTGTAGCAATCGTAAATTAATATTTAAGGACAGACTCGGACTTAAGTAGTACCTAATAAAATATTTTGATGTACCTGGCATTCTTCAGTTGAGGCAATACCTGTTGCCACAACTGATCTGTAATATGAGGCATTCCTGAAAGGCCAAGACCTCTAAGCTGAGAGCCGTATTTTATTAAAAATTTATACAAAGCGTCTTCAGACAAATTATCTGATGCGTCCACATCCAATGCAATCAGACTTTTTGCATTACCCCGTTCACTGAAAGCTCGCAAAACCTTTGCAAGAGAAATAATTAAATTCATTTTCATTGATTATCAATAAATTATGGGGTTTTAAGTCTGGCCAGGGTCTTACCGTGTCATTGAAACCATCCTGTTGTCCCACGGAAAGCCACCGAAGTGCAGGCACACGGATAAGCAAATCCATCAAACACTCCGTTGATAAATCAGTAGCCGTGATATCCAGCTCTTGTAGCTGAGTTTTTTCCCATTCAACTGCCGACACCAGGTCGCTTTGAAGCCCTTAGAAAGATTAAGAATTTAATGATCATTCCATAAGTCTATCAATTTAAATCAAATCTAAATGAAACTCAACGAGCGTAACTCATGTTTCAATGGGTACCTTCATCAACACTTTATTTGAAAGTTAATAAAAAATAGAGAATACCTGTTTGATTCATAAGAAGTGTCTTAAGTTTTCGACATCGCTGGAAAAGTATACACAGTGAGGAACCAGTAACTTTAGCACAATAGTTGACAGCCAAGCACTCCAACTAAAAAAACAACACTTTACTTTACTTTAATTCATCTCTACTCCTACCTAAAGTAAAAGCTTAACTTTAAGTACATGACAGAAATTATTGACATTTCTAAAAAAAATCAAAACTTTTTGTAAGTTGATACCTAGGTAGCTTTTTTACATAAAAGCAACTAAGCAAAGGGCATTAAAAGATTTATTTTTTATTCCACGTGTCCAAAATATTGTGAGACGCAATACTATGTGTACATTTACCTGGCTGCAGTTTGAGCTGAACGCTTCAATATGACTGTCGTCGACAAAGTTAATGCCATACAAATTGACTACACGGAGATTTGGGGTTGCGGACTTCAATTTGTGAATATTTATGACTTCATAAATTTCTTCTTCCTCCTCTTCCACCTTTTCATAAGTACCTGGAAGGATATTTATTAAAATGTCAGTCAACTTTTAAATATCAACCTTTTATTTAAGTACCTCTGTGTATGTGTTGTTTCTATCTGTATTCGCGACTTACCGATTAAATGGAGAACTTCAAGGCCGTTGATGAAGTTGTAAATTTTTCTCATGAAACCTTCCATAAAGATAACTTCCGAAAGGCAAATGCACATATTCCTCAGCTTTGTTGGAAATGCCTGCATTAAACGTGTAACATTCATTTTAATGTGTACATTCTGAATAGATTAAAAATTTTAATAGTGGAATCTAATATTTTTTACCACAAAAGGACTAAGTGAAGAATAGAAATTACTAGGGCCACAATTTTTGGAAAAGGTTTTTTCTTAAGACAAGAGGAACTTACGTAATATTTCCCAATCAGTCATATACCCACTACCCACGCATGATTTGTGTCTAATTGTATTATTTAGATTGTGTGTGAGATATCAACATCACCTGCATGTCGTTGAAATCGTGAAGCTGCATAGCCGTTGAGAAATCGAGAAGGGCATGGGTCAAATTGGGACATTTGGCTGCTAATTCGTGCAAAACGGTGTGCGTAATGAGTTCCATGGGTAACTCAAGATAGCGAAGCGATTGTCCGAATCTTATACTACAAAAACATTCACAAAATTAGCATTCATTATCATCATCATTAATTGTTTAAATAATCCCCAGTCTGTCTGCAGAGTTCTTACACGTGTATTTTTATTGTATTTGCATTATTGGCCTAACTAATCCTAATCTTAGTCATACACATACAATTAAAAATAAATTAAATTAAAAATAAATGTGTATCTCAGTCCAGCGTCCCCCTCAATACTTCTAAAACCTAATATCTCATTTATATGCTAAAAATGCTGTCCAAGTACAATTTTATTAATGTTATTATAAAGCCATATTTAGTGCTGTTCTTCAGATTTAAAGTTGGGTTAAATGGTGGAGTGTGGAGGGGAGACGCAGTGGAAGGCACGTAGGCCAAATAAAAATATTTGCGGATTTTTCATCATGAAGGCATTGAAAATAAGACCTTGCACGGGTAGCTCAACTTTTCACTGTTCTTCTTCATGGTCGGCATTTTTGATAGCATTTCTTATTTTGTTACTTTATTTTTATCATTATTTTTAGGGGTCAATTGTTTGAGTTGAGTAATCTCTTGCTCCACGGATACTGTCTACAATTATCTCCAATCAGCTATCTCAATCCAATATGACAAATCATGTGTCAATTTTCAGATATAGAACCATCAAAGCATGTTTACATAAATTTTTGTGCGGTACGGCATACAGTAAATACAATGAAATAACTTTGTTTCATTTTCGATTGATAAGTACCTACCTAACCTAACTGGTTAATGAGGGAACAGTAAGCCTCCTCATAGCAATAATTGTTAATGTATTATTATATATGCTTTATCCATCAAGTAGCAAAGTGATAGGGACGAAACGATAACAATGTGTGATTGATAATGTCTATGTCTGGGTTATTTATTACTATATCGTCTCACAAAAAAACAGGCATGTTTTTTACGGTGATGCCTATAATTGATAATGTAGGAATCAACTGCATTTATAGTAGGAATCATTAAAAATTATTGTCTGTGCCGTTACTTTATCAAATTAAGAAGAGCTTCCATGGAGGCTACGTGTAGTCCGGAAATCTCAGGTCGGAGAGACACATTTTGCCACAAACGAGTGTCATAAGCGATCTGTTTCCACTTTTTACAGGTTCTTGCCAGCCTACCGACTTCTCTGTGTGGCAGATACGAGAATATTGACAACAACACTTTATCAGGAAGCTTATCGATCGTCTGTAGAAAAAAATATTTGATTATTTTAATATACAAAAATAGCCTTGACATATAGAAGTAAAATGTATAAAATGCACGATATACAATATCATGTATAAGGCAGGCAAAAACAATTAATGGCTCCCTTCACAGCGCCCATAATATAGTGTACATTGTACATATTTACATAACTCGTCGATCATTATCATTACTTATGTTTTACCATAACTTAATAAATAAATTAAAAATTGACGATTTTTTTGCAAGGTATTTTCTGCATATAAAACTTGGATTCAGATTGGATGATCATCCTGATGACCACATCTGTAATTATAGAAAGGTGAGGGTGAACTGAAGAAATAATTACCCAAGTATAATATATACATTATGTATCCACATTTACATGAACATAATGTGCATCGGTATCCATAAAGAATAATGACGTAAACCTCGATCAGGTGCTAAATCATTGTACTAATAAATATACTAAGAACATAATACAATCTGTACCTATACTAAGGCTTAACATACTTAGTTTTCCAGTTCAAATTTTGAAAATGGCATTTCTAAACAAATATACGCTTCACAATATTATATTATGTGCTGTTATGGATTATAATTAATGCATGGAATCCATGCTATTTACTTATTTATAAATATTGTATACGTGATGCCATTTTTATGTAAATTATTTTTGTGTGGGAAATATTAAAAAGAAGCCTTCAGAAAATATTTGTGTAGAATACATTAGATACCTAGTATATACCCGACCACGACCAGTATGTCTGTTTCAAGAAATGGATGATTAGCAAGACAAGTTACTAACTTCGTCAGTCATGCAGAGCATAAAAAGTTTCAACATTCATCCATGCATACATTAATCATAATCAAGGCATAAATCATGATATTATTATATCTAGGGAAAATCTCACCGTTCTAAAACGATGTTTACCATCATCCGCGAAACTTGTTGCTTCTTGAAGTTGCCCTAATTGTCCCCAAACCTAAATACGGAAATATCAAATGCATACGTTGAGTATACATTTATTACAGATGTTCCTAATATTATTATATCATTTTAATTTTAATATATGGACATAAATATATTTAAACGTAATATTATTGAATGGCAGTTGATGTTATATTGTGTAGAATAGAACAAGGAAAACTCATTTAGAAATTGAAATGTGCCATTTGCATAAATAGTTTTATTACGGAGGACAAAAGGAAACTTTTACTTTCCAATGTTCCCAATTCTATTGTGTGAATGGAAAAACAGACTTACGTCAGAAGGAAGATCCATTCTAGTATTTGGATTTTAAGAGAGATTCGCCACCTGTGTGTTGACTTAAAGTTATATGACAGAGATTGGATTTTGAAGAATATTGTTGTGAGTCGTGAGTTTAGGAAAGTTTTCTTTGTTGGGAATAAAATGAGAGATGAAAATGGATTGAATGAAAAGGAGAGAACGAGGAGGGCTGAGAAATAAGGAGAATAGTAGCCGTTTTATGAAAGAGCAAAATAGGGAGCAAAATGAAATAGAAGCAGACTGCTCTGTGCACTTCTACATCCGCTATTCGCTATCTACTCTACAAAAACAGGCTGACTCGTTAAAAATTAGAAGAGACTGAAAAGGAGAGCTAAGTCCTGCCTGCCTGAGTACATGCCGCAGTTGCCTACCTACCTAGTTAACTCTACATCCCCGAATGTTTGCTATTTGCAAGATTTCAGCTTTCTAAAAATAAACGTGTTCACTCCTTCATTACATATTTGCTCCTTCTTTCTTATACATCTCTTCCTCACCAACTCCAACTATTAGCAATAGCATCTCAGGATAAATATATACATAAAATCTCCTACCTCACACACAGTCACAGATACACAGAACACAATAGGATATTATAGTCCTCTGTGTCTCACTCATGATCATTTGGCAATAAAATCAAATCATCATAAAACCTTCGCTACTAATGTGCCTCTTCTATGTCCCCTAACATTTTACTTTAATTTCTCCAAAATCATTTTTTGTACTTTGCAAAATGGTCTTCTCAAAAACACTAATCAAATATGAGTTACTATTTGTTATAATATTTAGAGCTGATTTTTCGCGGCTATGTAATTTCAGACAATATGTCTTTCAAAACCTTTCTTACTCTGGGATCTTTTAGTTTTGTGGGGGTAGAACTCTTTGTAGCGTGAAAATATGTGATATTAAGAAAGAGGAATTTACGTGCCTTAAACGTGCTTTTATTACAAGTATTGGCTTTACTTTTTGACATGAGAAACATGCAGGCCATTCATGACAGTGACAATGCAGTTAGGTCACAACAGCTTCTGAACGCAATCCTAGTGCTTATCTACATGTGAACTCATATCGGTTCACATTTATATAGGAGGGTGGGTGTTGCGTTGGGAAGCAAGCATTTGATTCATCAGTGAACAACGTCGAAAAGGCAATGCTATAATTCAAGTAACATTATAGAAGGCTTTCATTTGCAATGTATCCGTAGTTTCATTCACTACTTAGTTGAGGATGAGAGTCAACATTTGAGACTTGGACATGTAGTAGTAGTGATCATATTTTGTGTTGTTGGATGGAGCATTGAGTATTTCACGTTGGCCCGGTATTAAGTGCATTTTAATGCAGAAGAGGATCTCAACTCAACTAAAGAGCAGTCAAGTCAGATTAGGTAGGAGGACTCTGTGGAACTTGTAGTTAGTTAGTACTTACAGTAAAATCCATGTTTTGGGTCTCTCTCTCTAGAATGTACTTTTGTATTTTGTAGTGTCCTGTCGTCCTGTGTCCTGTCCTCCTGTGTAGTGCGAGAGACGAGAAGGCAAGCAAGGCAGAAATAATGCATTTACTAGACTAGAAGTTGGAGCACTTGTAGTCGTAGTTCGTGGGTTGTTGCATGTTATGTTGGCGAGCTGTAAAGTGTAAAGAGGCAACAGGCTGGATGGAAGTCTCTAACTAAAAGCAGTCAGTTCAGTTTGTGAGTGGTGAGACCGAAGTTCACTTGCAATAGTTGCAATCAGTCTGCTCTCGTCTGTCAGAGTCAACGCATGTGTTTGTGGACGGAGACTTTAATATGTGACTATTATCAAGCCATGTAGGTACACAGAACATTCTTCTCTTTACAAATTATTAGTCCGTGTTGTATTTGTATGTAGCCAAGTCAAGTATAGGAAAGTGGAGTTCTGTTGTGTCAAGATAGACACTCAACAGTAAAACAGTGGTGTATCAAAAATAATACTTTCCGTTAATAAGAGGCTGATCAAAATGCGTGGGCTTGTTAATTTAGGAATGAACAGTAGCTCAATCAAATAGCAATTAGAGAGAAAGCTGTCGTTTATAGTCGCCGATTCGACTCTATAGGGAGATAAAGTAGAACTGTGCATAGCTCCTCCGTCAGTTTACTTTTTTACCAATTTTCTTTGTGGAAGGATTTATCTGAATTCATTGTCAGTTCTGTTCTGTCCCGACGACGATAATCTGGAAGCCAAGTTTTTACAACGGTGTACGTAAATAGAACTCAACAAACATTAGAGGAGAGCCTCGGAATGGATTTTTATTACGACTACCCCCAATAACTCTGCAAGCATAAGACCAGAAAATATTCTTACACAAATTCTTAGAATTATCAGAAACTATCAACCTGAGTCAGAGAAAACAACAAAAATGGCTTTGAATTTGGACTCGGATTTCTACAGGAATTTTTCCAGCTTCTGGCCCTTTACTAGTGGGGCACCAAATTCTTCAAAGGTTTATGAGTACATTGTGTATGATGTTGTGGATAAAGTGTATTCGGATTATCAAAAGTGGGTATATTCCATCATTGGATGCCTTTTGGTAGGCCTCAGCGGTATTTTCCCGCTGCTCATATTTCCAAACGGAACTGATGGAAATTCTAAGTCACTCTCTTATTTGGATCTAAAATCCGGTAAGAATCCATTAACTTTTTTATTAGATAGAGATTAAGCTTCCGTAATGGCTACACAATGATGTGCTATCATCACTTAGAATTTTAAATGATTCTTGTATAAAAACTATTTGATATTACGTAAGTTGTACCTACACATAGGTACTTATATTCTACATGTAAACATAACTGATTGCAGTGCAATGTCATTTTTCATGGAAAGAGACAGACATAAGTGAAAAAGCACATCCACTTGTGGAAACACTTGTCTATACACCACATTTGTAGGTAGGTAATCGTAAAGTACATAATGGAGTTGTGATAATGTTGTCTCAGTCAGTTACTCAGTCATGTCAACTCCACTTAGTGCTAGATTGCTACAGCTGGATATCAGCTGAATTTAATTTATAATATTAAATATTGACGTTGATAATTGTGTGTTTGCTTAAACTATTAAAAATTTGTCTCATTGCTCCATGCTATAATTTTTTCTCATTTTTATTCATGTTAAATGTTAACAAAATAACTGCAAGGACGGGCGTATAGACGATAAAATGCAATATGAAACTATAAATTCGAAAATAGCATCCTGTACAAATCACTCATTAAAATTATAAGTGTTGATGCTGAATTTCTGAATACATTGAATTTTATATCCCTCTGATATGTGGAAACTAGGGTTAAGTATTTAGTTATCCGTACATCACTGACATGACGGAAGCAATCTTTAAGTACCTACCTGTCCGCATTAGGATCGTATAGTGTAATTATACCGATATCGGCACAGCATTCAGCTTTTCCCTGCAGTATATGGGGCAATTAGTGGAGTACAGTTCAAATCAAATCTCATACTTACTTGAGTACCTACATTATCTCATCAAATATTAGTTTTTTGCATACTGTGTATTTTATTGTACTTAATCATATCACTTTTGTACAAACTGTCACGTTTCAATGGATCCGTTCATTCCTGCTTGATGCTTATTTATGGTACGTGATCGGTGTGTCATACACAATATTTTTATAATTATGAAAAGTGAATTGCTTTGATTAGTTGAGCTTGAGAACATGAAATAACGAGTTCAATTATTATACAATGTATATTTATTATCTTGTATATTCAAGTAGGTGAATACGTGATCATGTTCTTCTACCCATATTACACGCAAAACAAATAAACACATTTAATAGTTTGCTATTTAATCAATGATAGTATGATTCTCAAAGTTGTATGTACGATATCATATGGAGGTAATAGATAATCTAGATTTCATTTGAAAATATCAAAAAAATAAAAAATTGATAGCATAACTAGCAAGTATAAATAAATTAACATGTTTAACAAATAAAGGAAATATATATAATATAATGATAATCCAAGCAATTTTATAGAATGTTTATTTAAATATACAAAGACATCGTGGAGGAAAAGAGTTTTTCACATTTTGAGGGATGTCCAAGACTCAACACGAATATGCGTTAAAAACGTTTTAACATTTAATAAAATTAACGGTTACTACATTAAATTATAAATTATATTAATAATAGTTGTATTCATTCGTTAAAACATCGTCAACAACTTCTGTCTAGGTACAATCATTGTGCCTCGACTAATTGTTCTATAATGCAGTAATGGGACAGATTTTTATATAAAAGTAAGAATAAAAAATTAATACACAGTCAGGAGTCAGGACCATAGCCCGACGTGGAGGATTGAAATTGGAGATTAAAACAAATGTGTCCACATTGCATATTATGTTGTAATGAATTGTTAACATAATTTAAAGTGGTTTCATTTGAGATTACTGACGTCAAAAAGGTAAATGTATTTGTCATCTGTGCACCTGAAGCAGAAATACTGGCCTTCGAGTCATTCACCAACTCGTGTTAGCGTTATTTTTGGTATACCTGCATGAGTTTGTATGTCCTCATCCTAGCATAGCATTTTACGTCCAACATCACCATCACATCACTAATATTCAAACGGTACTCTCACAGATAGCTGAATTAATCTACCATCTAATCCGTACGATCTCTTAAATTAACTACAGAAGTAGTTAAAGTAAGTAGGTAGCCTGAATTCATAAAAAAAATTGCCATTAAAAAAGTGTGCTACATTTTTACGTGTACTGAACAATAATAACAAGGAGATCTAAGCAAATAATTAATAATGACATCTGACAAGTGCAGGACAAAAGCTACTTATTCCAGCATAGGACTTTTTCGAAACGATATTTATAATAACTTAACCCTTCCCTTCCCGGTAGTTATTGACTAACTCTAGAAGGAAATAGTTTTCTGTTATCTAATTACTTATTATAATATAACACATACAAATTAGGGGTTTCAAGCTAATTTTTTATATTTCCTGCTAACTTGAGTGTTTTAAGATATACACAGCATTAAAATTCCAAAAGAATGTTTTGTAAAAATAACTGTGTTTCTTTTGGATGAGGCAAGGAAACTATTTTAAAGTCTTGGAAAGAAGATAATTGAGCATTAGAGTAGGTTGTTGTATAGAGCGTTGGTGGGTGACCCCGGCCATGCTTCAGAAGGTTGGATAGAGCTTTAGAACTGGATAAATCCTTTGGATCAGTGCATCATGAAGGGTGCATGGAGGTCGAGTTGGGATACGCATTCGCTAATTTCCTGGGCTTTACACTTTGCATTCGATTGAAGTTCTATTTTAGCTATAACTTTCTGGCATTAATGAAACAATTGCACACATTTCCTTTTATCAGTTGCTGCACTACCGCACCCCGTGAAGAAATACATTGTTAAATAATTGGCTAATAAATGACTAGAAAATTCTACAGCTATGATTTTGCAATACACACACCTAGTTAATGTAGTTAAGTACTAAAGTACTTAGTTATTAAAATAATCCACAATTATTGCGCTATGAAAATTTCATATCCTTCGTTTTCTCTTTTCCATCACTATTGTCTCTATTACATAATAACAGGACATTGTAACCGAAACCGAACAACTAAAAGCGACATTCATTACATTACGTCATTCTATGCACGAATGACGAATTATCATATTAGGAAATACTTGGTTTAGACGTGACAATTATTAAAATTTTAAGTTATTTAATTTCTGTTAATAATTTCACTAAGTCCAAGGATAAACCATTACACAGTTTTATTACCATATAAAATTTATTTTCTAATAAATAAATATTTAGGACATGAGCTTCAAATTCACATATGTGAATGATTCTCAAGGGACAGTTTCACAATGGAACTTTACTTTTGAATAGGTACATTTATCTTCCTAAGAAAAATAGTACTTACTTAAATTTTTGCCTTCGTTAGCTATAAATGTTTTCATTTGTTTTTGCTGGTGCAAACTGCAAAGTCTCCCAACGAGATCATAGTACTGGATAATAATTGTGCACACAATGCACATTCGTCGGAATAATGATGCTATGGACTTCATACATACATTTACTGGCAAGAAACCAAATGAATGCTGTACTGTATGAATATGTACAACTACAACGCAGTTTAAATAGGTTATTATTTTTGCAAGCATCATAATATTTACTATGAGCATAATATGAAGAAGGTATTTGTACATTGTAAACAATTTTTTAGAGACAAATAAGATGCCGCGGTAGAATATATAGTGGCATATACGTAGTTATTTATAGTAGGTACACGAGTACCTAAATCTCATATTATGTTTTAACAGTTTATCATACTTTGGGAAGGGAGGGATGAAATCATGGCCATAATAATAATCTAATAAGTAGCTACAGATACACCACGTCATAAATGGCAGCTTATACTCGTAGTATTATTATTTTATATTCCCTCATAGAATTTAGCTTTCTATATTTGACATGTCTTCAATTTCACCGAAAGATATTTTGAAGTAATTTCAAAGTTAATTATTTATTATGTTATTGTCAATAATGAAGTGAGTAATATTATTATATGTACAGTACTTAATTATTAAATCACTTTCATTTCACATGGAGCTAGAACTCAAAACAAAACAGAGTAAATGTTGTGTTTTTATCATTAGGGGCCAGGCAGCAACGATACCAGAATTGACGCAAGTATGAGTACTAACCCAACTTCCTGTTTTTTCTACCCGAGAGGGGGATAGAAGATGCGATACGTAGTTATTATTATTATGGTCTACTGAATTTCTATGTGCTTAGTTGCGAGTAGATACTGTAGGCTAATATCTAAAATAAATAGAATCTTCATATAGCGCAATAAACAGAGAGCTTACATGAAAGTACATCCGTAGTTAGTTGTAATGCAATATTCGTATGCGTCCAACTTATGGAATATCTTATCCTATTCGTTCTTTCTAAAAAAGAACTTGTATAACTTGAAAAGCCTACCTAAGTAAGCACAAAGTCTTCTTTTAAAAACAACAAATGCAACCTGATATTTGTAAACAGCCTGGTTATAATATTATCTGCCTTATAGCATTCCATATAGTCCATCTACTAGTTGATAGTTAGTGACAGTTTAATTCATACCCCTCGATGATTTTACCCATTCATCTTAGATTTAGCTTGATTCACAATTTAATTATCGCTGCGACGTACAGCACTGTCTGCAACAGCAAAGGATAATATTTTCGTTCGTACATTAACAAATGATGATTTTTATTAAATCTTTCATGAAATCTTCCAATACCTAAATCTAAGTCAAACACATAAATTGGAACGATAACCTTTTGTACGCAGTACCTATGCCATAATCTAGAATTCATTATGTAATTGCACTTATCTCTGGTTGCACGTTGTAAGTTTATGAGATGTAAGTTCATACACATGTTCGTATTAAAGATATAGATGATTTTTGCTGGTTCAAAGTGAAATCTTAATTACCTCTCATAAGAGCATACGTGCTTACAAATAGAACATAGGTAGGAGTGTTAATTGAGTCAGTCAGGGTTGTGCCTGCATTGTCCAATTTGTACAATAGTTATATGTACATTAGCTTATCAATCTGAAACTAACAATTAGCCGATGGGCGTTTACACTGTTTTGGAATCTTTTTCCAAAGACAAAAATTTAAAAATATTGAAGAGAAGATATTTAAAAGAATCTTCTTTGGTTTCCCCTTCCAATGAGTGCAACTATGCAAGTTCATTACAATTTACGATTACCGCATTGTATAATGGCACAATATGAATACTGTTAATTTCTTTTAAATGATATGGTTGCTTAAAGAAAAAGGACTTTAACCTCTACTTAACGTCCTTTCAGTGTGTCTGTTTAATTATGAGTGTGTTCAAATTGGCACTCGGTAACATTTGGTATCCTAGTCCCTATCCTGCCATTTTTTGAGAGGAAAAACCTTCCAAGAATAAGATATGCGGTTGAAGGCATATGGCGTACCGGCCACTGTTAGAGAGACTTGTACCGTTTTACATGTACCTACCTACAACTCTCCATTTGGCGATTTGTTACAAAGAGTCGAAAAAAATTTATTGTTGCAGTTTCCTCTGTTGTACTTAAATGACTTGCAAAAATAAAGAGATTTATAGCTAAAAACGTATAGGAATATCTTTCTATTTTCTAAATTTACCTGCTGATGATTATGAAAGAGTTTTATAGTAATAGGTAAGTATCCTTCCCTTAAATAAAAGTGGGTTAAGCACGTCAGTGTGATTTTGTGCTTACAAATATAAGAGGGATAGCATTGATATTGTGTATAATAATAATAAGGTAAGGACGTAGGATAATACATGGCTTGCTGGCAGACGATGACGAGAGTGTTAATATGTGAAAAGCCATAGGAATTTATTTACCATTCACTAATACTGTCTCTTTAAAGCCGCAGCATCTCTTAACCCATTTTTATTCCTCTGTGTTGTAATATTTGGTCAAAGCAGGCAGACACTAGTCATCTCATCATAATAATGATGATACCTGTTACAGTCAATATCAGTCTACAAGAGGTAGCCCTAATACAAACTGTAATAACGCTATCTTCCTGGCCTAAGCTCGAGATATATTGTCACTCTGACTACGCGAACTTATCCAGTTGGA
>JABASI010004729.1:0-13526 GCA_019776505.1 Tomocerus nigrus | reverse complement strand
TCGCTAATGTAAACTGATCGTATTAGGTAGCTATACTTTAGATAGGTACTAAAAATATTAGAATATTTTTGGTAGTGATCCTTGCTAGAAAAGAATCTGCAGATTATAAGTCTATTCACCTTATAAACCTCATCAAGTTGTAAATGCAGACAGTAGTAGAGCGAATTTTGATTTTCCATTGATGATATTTTTAGTAAGTCAAGTTTATTGACATACTAAAAATGTATTTATGCTAATGTTGGCGAACATCTTATAATTTCTGTTCGTCAGCTCTAAAACTTGAGTTATGAGAAAACAGATTCATTGGTTGCATGAGAAAGATAACAATGACAAATAACAATTGATTGGAAGTAGAACCGTAAACTGAAATTTACAAATAAATAGTTTGGTTATCTCCCTAATTTTAAACAATTCTGTATTTGTTTAGAAACCTTATGCCCGTTTTCAAAAATATTTTATATTTTATGAAATGTTTCTTATATTTTATCTTAGGTTCTTTTCTCTGAGAAATTTTATGTCCGTTTTCTGAAAGATAGCATAGCTTAGTTGCTGTAATTAATGACACATTGCATACTATTACCTATATCACTTGCTTTTTTACTTTGAACATTAGGGAAGATATAATAACCGCCAAACTTGCATCTATAGAATTTTTGTACTTGTGATTTAATATGGGTGCATTTGGCCTTTATAGACACTTGGAATTGGCAAATGAATAATTATTGGGTGAATCTAACCTTAAATCCTCACTTTATTGTTAGAAATAGAAATTAGTGAAATACACCTTGAGTGCATTGTTTTTATTCATATGATCTTGTAACACGGTACTAGTACTACTGTCGGTGGAAAATGATAGTAATGACGAACAACCAGTAGATGTAAGTAATAGAGTTGTGCTATGCTTATTAAACTCAGAAATTGCACTAAGTAGGCATATTATTCATTAAGTACCTTATTAAACACAGTGTCCAACTTAGTTGACACTCCTAGCGTAGGTATATACATAATTGAATACGTAATTGCCCGAAGTGTAAAAAGTTAATTGGATGGTCAAAATACTAAATACTATATCCACTCCTAATCGTTTTGCGTCTATTTATGTGATGTGCCATTGTCATTCTGTCTGCATGAATATTTTATTTTGTATAGGTATTACATATATTGTGCTTGATCCCCTTCTTCTCATCTTTATATTAAATAGTTACTTTTAATAAGTATCATATTATTTTATATACGCCTATATATAATGTTATATGATGAGACTTGTTAAATGCTACCAATCTTATGTTAACGTAACGTAACGGTCACTTGGTCAACATTTGATTGACTGTGAGTCTGAAATGTTAAAACGTATTGAAGGTCGATTAGATGTAGGTTAATTGAAAGTCACAGGGTGCTTATTGATATGCAAACCCATGAATTAATGCATTAGATGAGAAATTAAATCTCCCTATATATTGCATTGAACATATTAAAATTGATGTTTTCAAGGAGCATTTGTGCTACAGGTAAAATTTGCATATAGCAACTAGGTATAATTGTCCACTAAATGCTAGAAGATGTATACAAGTTGTCTTCGTGTGGGCTATCCCATTTAATCTTTGCAGACTTACACACTTACTTACATGGCTAAATACTGAACCATATTGTTTTCGTTATAAGTAAGTATAGAGTACCAATATTGCCTATGTATGATCCATAAAATAAAGTGACCTAAAGTGAAACTAGTTGCGTAAGATCCTGTCGTGTCTGTCAGTTGCAGACAGGACCTGTGATGGATTATGGGTTTAGGCAGATTAATATACTACACAAATTTTTGTAGTTCATGATATAATAAATAGTTTCAGTCAGTTCACGTAATAATGTATTTTTACCTATAATATCCAGTAAAATCCAGATTTGACCCCATTAAACAAAAAAGTGATGCAAATGCTGATACGATGGGATTTAAAAATAAGTTGGTACGTTTTTACTAATTGTAAGATAGTTCTATAATGATGCAATAAGCTATGTATATAAAAATTGTAGAACACTCATATTTTTTGGAAATATGAAATTGACTTAAACCTCATGTAGTCGCTAGCGTTTAAAAAAAATAATGTGTAGAAGAATAATCTTAGGATGACTACAATTAGATTGATGGAAGTCCTAAACATATTAGCGTAGACTTTTAGGTATGAATGTATATTATGTAGATAGAGGTAGAATATAAGTGTGGTAGAATGAATGAAGAGAGATAATCTGTTAGATGTGTATTTGCATTGCAAGAAAAAAAGTGTTATTATTACGGCTACGGTTGGAAGGAGAGTTGGAACATTTGATTGCAATGGAACACGTTGTCGCTCCACCCTTCCTTCCTTTCACCTTTCAACACCCATTTGGGTCAGGGGTCACCTATTTTCGTTTCTGTTTCAAATGTCTTTGTTAACAGAGTTAATGTGTTTCTTGTTGGTATTCCTCAATAGCTATCTATAGTACCTTGTTTATTGTATTTTGGAGCATTAGTACCTACTTAGTGACTCTATTAACATGCAATCCTCCTCCTGATACTGTGATTCATATTTTCTACGGGCGGACTCATGCCTCACGAAGGATTATGCTTGTGTCTCGTCTTATTGCTTAAATGCATCTCTAATCTCGTTTTCGTGCCTGTCATCCCATCCACTTTTTTACCTAACTATTTTAAATCCCATTTCTCATTCGATAACTCACATAGATATTTCGTGTGAAATCACAAGTGTATCTAATGCTTTTCTGCTTGCAAAACACTTGCATTGTATTTTCAACTCATCCTGTTATTCCCACTAGACATAAACTCTTTACAATTTTATTGCTTAAGCTTTCGCTTATAAATCTCAACTAGAGACCAAAGCAAATCATGTGTTGATGAGCTAGTACATATATGTAGGTTTATGAACTTGTTTTTATTACTAGATACACATCCCTACTTGCAAATCAATTGTTATGTTTATGTTTACATTTGTTTACTACCACTGTTACCTATTGAAATCAATTTTCTTAGGTACGTATTACGTGATGACATAAAAGTTATTAGTAATTCATGGGCAGTCAATACATGCATCTATCTATTGATATTAAAGAGATTTATTTTGTTAAATACTTTATAAATACTAAATAGCGGAGTGAAATACAATTAAATTAATATTTAGAAAATCTACAGTTAAAAAAGATTTAGCAATGAGAAATGATAACTTGAGGAACATTGAGAACTAATCAAACAGTAATTGAAAGTTGTAAGGTGAACGAAAGATTGAAACGTTTTGTTGATCCTGTACAGTTTAAGTATAGTTTGAAAATATTATATGTATACTAGTGATAGGGATGCATAATAATAATATGATTTGATTTGTGCTTAGCTATCAAAGTATCATTCACAAACTACTGATTCGTGTAAACAAATAGGGATAATGACACACGATGAAATTTGACTAAGGTTGTCCTAAATACTCTAACCGTAAAAAGCATTGTATATTATAGGTCAAGAAAAGTAAAACTTTATCACATCTAACAACTGTAGGAACTAGGACTGCCGTATTCATTGTCAGTGGTAATGGGCAATGTTATTAACTACAGCTTAAGGAATTACTTTAAAGGTAATTGCTGCGCTAACATTCATTTCAATTCATTAGTATAGCCTTAGCCATTGTGAGCATTGTACTTTTATTTATTTAGCTCGGAATTCATAAAGACAAGATCACACATCATAACACGACACGACAACTATTTTTATTCATTAAATAATAAGATTGCATTTCATGTCTTTGTGAATGTAGTAAAGGTTATCTAAACCTTTGACTTGTAATCATAAACCCTTTCATAACTTAAAACTAATCAATTAACGAATATTATGACTTCATGATAAAATCCATGCGCAGATGGGAATTTCGGAAAAATTTTCTTTCCATATTATTTTTTGGTCTTAGACATTATTATTCGCGATTATGTTAAGGATAAGGACAACCTGGATTTGATGATAGAGTTTTACTTTTTTATGCATCTAATTATCTATTATCTCTCTACTACTATATTGTAGGTCTCACTATATTATTTATATTATAGTCCCCCATGGTGAGCTTGGCTTTTGTTTTGCCTTCTTTTTCCTCTAAATTCTTTAACATACTTACAATTAGTAACTTTGCTCCGGTTTAGATATCAATTCCTTTCCTTTGCCTTTCTTTTCGTCAATCTTGCCAAAGATCTTTAATCTAATTCACATTAGTAGGCATTTACTAGGATAAGGAATACTTAATATTCTTTAGCTTTAGTTAAAAATGTTTTAGTTATATGAAATACAATCTTATACATCTGTGGCTATGTTATATGCGTGTCTCTTTCAAACTGTAGATAAATATCCAGTCAGTGTACACGATTATCGTGATGAACGGATGTAATCTAATTTCGCTGCTTTAGAAATCATAAACATAATGCGTCTACTTTTAAGTCTAAATTCTTAGCTAATGTCCTTAGAAGTATTTAGGTACCCTTGCTGATTATTCTCAGCTAATAAACTTCACTTTTCATTTCAGAAATGGCAAGTTAATTCGTGAAACCGAATAAGCGAGCTTTACATACAGCAAAATGCTATAAACTGTACATAAAAATTTATTTCTTCGTTATTTTCTTAAAATCATCTTTTTTAATGGGGAATAACGAGCATTTCAAATAAAAACTCTGTGTACTTACTCGTCAATTAATTATTAGAAAATTGTGCAAGTTTGCAATTCTGGTTCTGTTAGCGATTATGCAAAAGACAGAGGATGGCAAATTGGAATATATGTATTTGTTGTCTTAATCAACATACATAATGACATGGGAGCTAATAATATCGTGTTTATGTTATGTTCACGTCCTTCCTTCGTGCCACGTGAATAAGCCAGCTTATAAAATTACAATTGTGCATTATCAGTAGTTTACTTGCATTATAATTGTGTATTTTCTGTTGTGTGAAATCAGGAAGCGGAAGAAGAAATAGGGGAGGCGTACCAAGATGAGCACAATCAAGCAGCACTCCTCATTCACCATGACAAGATCGACGGGTCCCTCCTCATGGTAAGCTAAATCTGACTATTCACTTGCTAAATACATATAAATGAGCCATGCTCATCCATTTAATTACTATTTTAACCTACATATTAATATTGCAATTTGTAAATGTGATTTTTGTTTCTGTAATTATTTCTGGTATTGGCATATATTTTGCATATTGTTTACACATAAATTGGCTTTGCTACTAAATCAATGAGTTTTTTGCAAGTTTTATTGAAATGACATAAATATGTCAATAGTGTTTTTGCGCTTTATAATTACTTAGTACTCTACGCATAGTAGTCACAGGAGAAGAAGAAAAAATGGAATATTTATGCTTAGACTGCGACATATAATTTAAATAGGCACCTATAGTTAAATGTGCTATGTAAGGATAAAGGAGTTAGTTGGTTTGATTAGAGCAAAAAGAACAGTAGCAGCAAAGGAAAGGCGACTAACCCAGTAATTTCATTAGACAGTTTTTACTGTGTGTCTACACGTATTGATTGCGGATGTAGGTTGTCAATAAATCTTGTTACAGGCTCTGATTGTAAATGGTTACATCAAGGAAGAAAAACATGGCTGCATTTCTTGAATACCAATGAGTTTAGGAAAAGTATCGTTAACATTACACTAGATAGGTTGATAGTACAATAAATATTACTTCAAATGTGCAGTAGGCAGTATAAAGTGCAATATGAAATAATTTTTAGTAGGATAGATAGGGGCATTAAATTATTAGCAACGTAATTATCTGCGTGATGTGAAGTGAACTCATTCTCAGTGTATGCGTTTCTATTTGTGGTGTGACAACTAAGTGATTGTTATGAATGTAGCTATCAGGTGGCACGGTATGCAATCTTTAAAGGAATTAATAACAAGATAATATACATGTGTATGCTGTCTGTATGTCTGTTCCTAGGATTTTTATGTAATTATCATGTTGAGTTAGTAAAGTAAGTAAGTAACTCCTTTTTCCTTATCCTAGTGGATCTCTGAAGGAGCAACATTGCTCTGGTTTATTTTATTCAATGTAATAATATCATGCATGAAAGAATTAATTGAATTCGTTATTATGATTTTGCTGTCGAAGTTTTTGCACATTATTACGAAAGAGTGAATTAATCGAATCAATAATATAATCTATGGATTTTCTTTAAGGATTAATGTTTACAGGAGGCTTGCCAGTAACTTTTCAGCATAATAATGAGCTACTTAGCATATTAGTTATATTATAGCGATATAGTACAGGGGGCAAGTTTTTGTCAGATAGCTGAATTAATTGTGAATGCTCTAGATTTTGCACATTAAAAATCAGCACAACATTCACAAAGTGTGCAGGTAGGTGTAAGATAAAGTGTAAGTGAGTAGAATAAATTTTTGTTGTAAGTGAATTGTTAATATTGTTACATAGCACCATATAGCATTGTTTAAAAGACAATAAAAGTGTAACATAATAAATTAAGGAAATGTTTCTACATTTAAAATGGCATAATGTAATGTTAGTAATCGTGTTGCTCGTATGTTTTACAAATTACACTAATTGTCTATATAAATGGCTCAATGAGTTTATACTAATTGTGTTTTTTATTTGTAATATTTCTTTGATAGGATGGTATGGTGGGAAGTAATCTAGTCGTGAAACCAATCCCGTCAAAACTTCGAAGTCGTGTCAGTAAGCCAGATGACGACGAAGCTTTCTTAGACGAAGAGATTGGAGATGAGTGGGCTGTGAAAAAAGGATTTCCCAGCATGAACGAATCAATCCCTATTTTAAATAACACAAGAGGAATGCATATTATATATCATACAAAGCACATTGACTCCCATTCAGACTATGCACTAATGGAACCGGATCAAAACCCGTTCAAAAAACTAAATCACACGACAGCAAGAACGAAACGGCACGCGGAGAGAAGAAAACGTGACGCTCCTTATGTAATTTATCCGGAAATTTTAGTTATAGTTGACTACGATGGTTACAGACTCCATGGTGGTGACAATCTTCAAGTGAAGAGATATTTTGTTTCATTTTGGAACGGAGTCGATCTCCGTTATAAAATTCTTAAAGGACCAAAAGTTCGCATTTCAATTGCAGGCATTATTATTTCAAGGGTAAGTAAAAACACTTTTTATTACAATAATTACCATCAGAAACCCAATTTAAGTGGAATAAATAAAGATAAATTATATTTTGTGTATTTTGCATAGGGTCGGGATGCGACACCGTACCTGGAACGAAATCGTGTAGGTAGAGACGCACTGGATTCTGCATCAGCGCTAACAGATTTAGGAAAGTACCTGTTTCAAGAAAGACGACTTCCTGTCTACGATATCGCCGTTGTCGTCACTAAGTAAGAAATCACCATTAAAAAAACAACCCCACAAATAATTCACATTCTAAAATGGAATCTACACGTGTCATGTCTAATCTTTGTGTTTTTTGTAATGTAATGCCGTAGGTAATGCACGTTATGTAAGGTTTAGCTAATGATTTGCAGCTATTTTCAACAAAGGCCAGAGAAAATCCTTGGAAATTGCATATGCTCACATAAATGTATTTTCAGAATGATATAATCAGACTTCTACATATCTTTCCAGACTCATTTATCAATATTTGGAAAAGAGCATTATACCTTCTTAAGGCTAATCAGACTAATCACTATCGATATTAAAAGAGATACAAGTGTATTTTGTATAGATTTTATGTCTAGGAAGCTATTATAGTCAGTTTTATTACTTTTATCCTCACTATCAACTGCCATGATAATGATAATATCAATATTTTCAGACATACAATAGTACAAAATCCAACCTAAATAATATATGCGCATTTTCCTTTGGTTTCTGCACTATTTCTTATTCGACACTATTGTGAGATATTCAGCAAACGAGAGTGTTCGCATTTATTTCTGTTCCTTGTAGTCTACAATGATATTATAATATAGGTAGACATTATTTTTTTATTTTCTACATACTTTATTGTATGCACATGTATTTAGTATACTTAGAATTGCAAATAATATAACTGGTACTTTGTACTGTGGGAGTTAGAATGGTTTAGAATGACTCCCAATGCTAAATCACATTCAATAAGGGAGTGAGATACTGATAGTTACAGTGATGTAAACTAAAGTCGAGAAATAATAGCTTACATTAGACTATTAAATGGATGGTTGAATGAATGTGAATGATAGGATAGTGTTTTTCATGCAGTGCAGAGGCACATACATAGTAAAACTATAGAGAAACAAATTACTTACAGAAACCAAAGTCCCTTTCTGGGTTGTTGCCATTATCATGAAAAATCTACAATGAAAAATAATATTATTACAAGTGCATAGAGCAAGATTTTAATCAGTTTTGCAGTTAAATGTATGAAAGTATCGTTTTCTTGCGTTTTATTTATTGCAATTTCCTTTATGTATAAATATGTATAGACCACACAGTGCATGCACATGCACAGACATTTTATATTCACGTCTGTATCTTTGATATTACAGTTTTGAAGTAGATTTATATAAACGATAGATATAAAGGAAATTGGTAGAATATTTTCTTAATGAACAACCTTTCTGTTTCTTTATAGCGTTAAAATGTAGTGAAAAAGGTTCTAAAAATGAAATGGCTAATTTTTAGGGTGCGTTAGAAAATATGGGGAAGTGCAAATAGCATTTAAAATCGGTAAACGTCTGAAAAAAGCAAGTTGGGTTATGAAAGTGGTGGTAAATGAGAGGCATTATGATTTGTTGGTGATGTGTGAACCCAGAGAGTACAGAGATTGTGATTATAGGTATGATATGTGCCGTCGACGTGAAGGTGGAAGATGTAGCAGAGGCACAGCGGGTATGTCCCTCATTTTTCAGGTTCATTTTCGGGTCTTGTGTATGTACAGTACAGAAAAGGGCATTTTGGTGGGCTGCAGCCGACACGACTGACGACTGAATTTAGCTTAGTTTTTTGTATAAATCTTCAGGAATATTGAAAATCAATAGCAACAATATGGAAAAATACTAAAATGTTGCAAAAAAACGGATCTAATTAGAAACACATGCTCGTAAAATTAAAGGATTTCCCCTTCAGTCTTTAATCTTCTTTATTTCAGATTAGACATGTGTCGAAGGCAGTTTGCCAACGACGTTTGCAACCGTGGCACTGCAGGTAACCCTCTTTTAACGACTACCCCTATCCTACCCACCCAAATCCAAAATTGTTTACAATTCCAAACGAAAGTTCCACTGACCATTTAATTTTTTGTCGTTTGTCATGTCATCCTTGTCTCAAATAGTTTAATTTGTTTCCCTGTTTTCATCCAAGTTGATTTGAATTTGAATGCAACGCTAAAATGCATGACTGCACGGACAATCTTTCAACAAAAGTTACAATTCACCACTACTACGAGTAGTTTTCTTCATTGAAATATTGATTTTCAGATTTTATTCTATTGGACATTTTGCTTCTTTTGCTTTTCTACAACTATTCTTACGGACTATTATTGCAAGTCAACTAACAAATGAAATTCGGATTCATCTAACAATAACTTTAACATTTTAATGAATAAACAAAATAATAATACTCCATTAATGATTTCATGCACTAATTTTACAAAAAAAGTTAACTATGCTCGCACAAATTGTCAATATTACTAATACCTACTCTTAATCTTCAGTAAATCATTAATTTTTTAACAATCTATCCTATAACTATACTTACTAACTAAAACGACGTTTCCTTACCAAAGACGTAAATGTACACCAAAGCTTTGTCAACGTGTACAGAACTAAAATTCAAACTAATCCTAACCAAATCAACCTTGATACCTTTGTTGAAAACCCATTATTAATCCATAAAATTAGCAAACTAACCCTTTTTTTACAATTTATTGGAATTGCTGTACTTTTTGGCCAATTTTTAACCAGTTTCTTTGTCTAGGCTTCGCCTACGTCGGAGGTGCTTGTGTTGTCAACAAGAGACTGGAGAAAGTTAATTCGGTCGCAATTGTTGAAGACACCGGAGGTTTCTCCGGAATTATTGTTGCTGCCCATGAAGTCGGCCATTTGTAAGTTACACCCTGAAATAATGCAAGAATTAAGAATGATCTTGGAGAAAATATTTTAAATTCTAATGAAAATCTTTTCTGGTTTAGATTGGGATGTGTACATGACGGTTCTCCAGCTCCTAGCTATCTCGGTGGTCCTGGTGCTCAAAAATGCAGATGGGAAGATGGTTATATTATGAGTTTTGTCAACAAGAGACTGGAGAAAGTTAATTCGGTCGCAATTGTTGAAGACACCGGAGGTTTCTCTGGAATTATTGTTGCTGCCCATGAAGTCGGCCATTTGTAAGTTACACCCTTAAATAATGCAAAAATTAAGAATGATCTTGGGAAAAAATTTAAATTCTAATGAAAATCTTTTCTGGCTTAGATTGGGATGTGTACATGACGGTTCTCCAGCTCCTAGCTATCTCGGTGGTCCTGGTGCTCAAAAATGCAGATGGGAAGATGGTTATATTATGAGTGATCTCCGACACACGGAGAGGGGTTTCCAATGGTCTCCTTGTTCTATTGCCCAATTCCATCATTTCCTCAAGTATGTTATGTTCTATCATGAAACTGAATATATTAGCAGATTTTTTGCATAATTTGTAAGGAATATTTTTGATTGTGATGCGGGATTAATAAATATTCCTTTTTGTATTGCAGTGGAGATACTGCCACATGTTTGTACAATTCCCCCCATGAAGATGGTTCCCTGCCAAGAGTACTCCCAGGAAAATTATTAAGTTTAGACGCTCAGTGCCGTAAGGATAGAGGCACTTCAGCTTGTTTTGTAAGATATGGAATGGGAACGAGTGTCAACACGCGATCTTTTTCTTAATTTTATCCATTAACTTTTTTATGGTCGAAACATGTTCTTATTGTCGTAAAATTTAAATGACATTAGCTGATTTTGTCAACTTACAGAAAGATGACCGAGTATGTGCCCAGTTATTTTGCTTTGACGCTACGTCAGGATATTGCGTAGCTTACAGACCCGCCGCCGAAGGCTCGCCATGTGGAGATGGACATGTAACGCATTCTACTAAGCATATTTTTAGCCAGAAATATTAGAAAACAAACTAATTTTTCAAAATTTCCTATTCTTTAGCAACACTGTGTTAGCGGTCGATGTGTTGTAGAACACGAAAATATAATTCCAGACTATTCCCAAATAACGCCGTCGATAATTCGGAGTGACGCCCTTAAAGGATCTTCCTTCACTTTCCCAACTTCAGCGTAAGTATTTGAGTTTTCGTCGTGGCATGACGCGACTGCACTAACTGACTGAACTATATAATACCTGTGCACAATGAAAATTGGATTTTGATACAAAAAATACTAATCGAATGCACTTTTGGATGTGTCAGAATTATTTGCATGTAAATATGTATATACACCTTCCACTTTTGATTGCCTATAAATTCTGTGTGTGTTACGGTTTTTAGCACTGTGGTTATATTTGCATGTGCTTTTTTAGAAAATTGTTCGTAATTGCTTATTTTACTCGGATCAGCAAGTGCTATTATAGTCAAATGAAGATTTTTTTTCAGAGTCAATTCAAGGTTTTTAAAGCACTTCAAATATTTTGTATGAAATCTGCACTCAGTTTAAAAAACTGCATGCGCACAGGTTTTACTTAATTGGTCATTTATCATCGGGCTTTTGCTTTACTCTTTATTTTCCTTCTGATACCCGTACCAATTGGAATTATGGGATTTACATCCGAAGTCATCAGTTGGTCTGATGGGGGTTGGAAGTTGATGTTGATAGGAGATCAACGAAATTTGTACATATGTAAAATGCAGGTCGGTCGCAGCAACGACTGCCCGGGTGATCCGACAATCTGCAACTACACCTCCTCGGGTGACAACAACCACTAAGCGCACGCAGAAACCGAAACCTCACCCAAATACACTGCGTAGTCTTCAAAGTATTACTTCCTCTTTGAAATGAATAAAGATCCAAGAACAATGAAAGGCCAATAAACAAACAAACACAATACGTACCTACCTATATAAATATTATATAGATATAGAATTTCTGCTTTGCAAAATGATGGAGTGCACTTATACCTTTCATTTTCCCTGGATCTTTCTGTACATTTATTTGCATGCTGAATAGCAATTACAAAATCTATACTAAATTGCAGATGAAAGCACAAAAGCATCTGTGATTATTGTAATTAATAGCACATTTAGAAAAGGCCATAATATAACTGTCCATTTGGGGAAGTTACGTAATTTGTTTTGTCCAGCTGCTTATTGAAATTGTCTATAAATGTAAATATATTTTGTGTTTTTGCTTACGCGTATTGTAAATATGTAAACATCTGAAATTATCAAGAAATATGTGTTGAATGTTTCTAAAATGCAAATAAGAAAATCAATTATTGATCTTGATTTTATTGAAACTGTAGTTTGTAGAAAATAGAGAAAGATGAGCTTTGCATGCGATTGAAATGCATGGTAAAATATTTTCTGCAGAAATCTGCACGGTGTAGCTAACTGTGACCTTTGATATTGTTTTTCAGGAGACAATAGCTGTACTGAGGACCGAGTGAGTCGGATCGGAGGGGGTTTGACCTGCCAAGAGTTCCTCTCCCGATTTGCCTACAAGTATTGCTCCTCTCCATATATTCAACGAAACTGTTGCTCCGCCCACAAATCAATCTGTTTATAGCGAATCGGCTATATTTATATACCTAAGCATGTTTGTAAATTTGTTGACTGAGTAAACAAAGTATGTGTGTGTTTTATAAAGAAACAAGATTGAATTCTAAATAATTTATTTTGTCATACACTTACAACGCACCTAATTAATGTAATCAAATTATGCCTACTACGTTCAATCATTATTCCAAAGGTTAGCATAATATTTACGAGATTGTGGCTAATTTCCTATAAAAATATTTAGGATTGTAATTGTACTGTGGTTTCGGATGTACGCTGCATTTCATTAGTCATTTAAATAACTATATATAAAATTAAACCAATAGCAATTTCTTATGTACTTTTTCCATACTTGCCTATTAAAATCGCCAATAAGTGAGGGCATTATGTTATCTTCGTAACCCGTGGACAAATTTCAAAAATTTTCAATAGGCTTCGTCATAGGCCTACCATATGCATTGTTTTTGTTTTTGCATAGTTTGGCCAACCTCTGTCAATGAGTTCGAGAGTTATGGTTTATACGGACGGACATACAGACAGAATGTGTGGTTCCATAAGCTCCCCAGTAGGTGAGCTAAAATAGCCACTTGCGGTTTAAAGGTGTTATTTACATTCATATAAGGAACAAGGGTACCTGCGTAGGGCATTATTGCATAAAAATAGATGTATTATTATGTCATGGCAAATGAAATACAGGAAGATTGTTCCTTTTGGAGGATGTGGCATCGTGTCTGCCTGCAGACGGCAACAGAAATGATTTCACAACAAAG
>JABASI010004728.1:0-13534 GCA_019776505.1 Tomocerus nigrus | reverse complement strand
TCTCATCTCAACCCGTTTCTAATTATAATACTCTACGGCTTAAGAGATTATACTGCAGATTAACACACGGCCGTTCCCCTCCCCCTACAGATATTCTCTGACTGAATGAAACTGAATTCACCGAAGCGGTTTTATTTCTTGTAAATTATTCACCATTTTTCATTTCAATACCATTTGTGGAATTACGAATATTTTTAATGAACTGCAATGTTAGAGTAAAATTTGTAATATTTTGGAATTACGGCGGTATGTAAACAGTTTTGTATGATGACGATGCGCGATGGGAAAATTTTGCTAATATTCCTCATTAAATTATCCCCATAAAATAATTTCATTTATTAATAATTTGGCCAAGAAAATGGATCTACTTATTTAACATCAACATATTATATGTTTACTCATTTATCAATTAGCTTTAAAAATTTCTGAATGGCGTCCAAATAAAAGCCTTCCTCATTCAAAGTATTTTAAGCTTTGACATATTGAATACGTACGTGCCCATGACACAAGTATACAAGTACAGATACTTACAGCTTCCGAAGTCGAGGTCTTTTTTTCCCCTACGACATTTCAATAAAAAAAATCTATGTTTATCTTTGGTAAAGTCAGTCTTCTCAATACTTACACTACACTTCATTAGGTCATCATGATGTTGAATGCACTTGATACGTATATGATGTATAGGTGTTTGTAGATTAAATTTGGTTACACGGGTTCGCTAACTTGGAGAGTTGAATAAGATCAATATTTTGCTTTATTTAAACATCAATACATATACCTGGTGTATATTTGTATTTATAGATTTATGCAGGTAGCAACAGAAAGGATTACATAATATGTAAGGTATATTATATTTATTATATCATATAATATAGTTTCATATTATGTGAATATCTTGCATAATCATCAATTCATTTCTCCTCCGTCTCTGTATAGTCGCATGCTGGTGTAGGAAAGTAATGGGAGCTAGCTGTCATCGAAATGTATTTATTGTGTTCATGGGATGTGTACTGTAAGTGCTTACTAAGTAAGTGAGTGTTGATTTGACGGGTGATTATTAACAAGATATTTTTTCTATATGGTGCCATTGTTGGCTAACTGTGTTGTGCATGCAAGATAACTTTACATAGACAGGCATTAAGAGAATAATAAGGAAGCCGTCTTATTCTTCAGCATTGTTTACATGCATATTGGACTGTCAATCACACACGATAAATACTTAGGTATTTATACTCTGCTTATATAACAGTATGCATAATAAGTACATGAATAGGTACCTATATCGGTACATATTATAATTATTAGTATCGGAAAGATACTACTTGGAAAGTTCTATAACTCTGCGCGTCCGTTCATATGTAAGTATCTCTCTCTCTCTGTCTGTTTCGTTTGTCTTTGTATGTGAATTCCATGTACGTCCAACAATGTTTGAAAGAGACAATTTATGTAAGCATCCCTGCAATTAAATCGGTTCACACTATTTGTCACTACTATGTCCCCTGTTGTAAAACAACAAGACTTGATCTTGCTGAACTGAGTTCGACAATAAAACCTTGATTGATACTTGTGTACTATATCCCTTTTCAATGTTTTTTCAGCTCTTATCAAACTTCTATCTCTTTTCTCTTTCTAAATAGTAACACCACGGAACTTATGTAAATCTAGCAAGGCATTTGAGAAAAGCAGAATGAGTGTACAAATCAGTACGTAAGAAATAAGCAGTGCGATTCCTTGATACAGAACAAAATCCCATAAAATTGCATTCCCACTACCCACCATGAAGAGATTTCGTCCATCCCTGTGTTAGTACCTAGTCATTTTAAATACATGAGTAGAGGTTTTTCAGCGAAATAAAAACGCTTTAAAGGGAATCGAAAGATGATCTGAAGGAGTTTGAAAAAAATTGATTTGTGCTACCTACAACCTTAAACCACAATATAAAGGTAATAAATTTCCTTTTGACGCTACAGCACAACATTATAACAACAGCCCAATTTTTATTCTACTTGCGTAACTATATATTATAGACTTCTACATAGCTAAGTATATCGCTTTGCAAGCGAAGTCTGTCATCTGTAGTAGCTGCTAAAGTAAAGTAAAGTAATGAATACCTACTTCTTTTATTGGTATGAGTGGAGTAGTCGACTACGTTTGTTTGGCGTACAAAGTTCATGGGTTCGCTCGGTGATGATACAAAGTGCAAGAATAAATTGTATTAAAAAATATATCAATGTACAGCTGTTAGGAGCTGGAATAGTAACATTTGGGATGGGGACACAAAGATATGCAATTACATAATTGTGGGCCAAAAATCCTTGTATTTGTATGTACATGTGCAGTGAATGTAGACAGAATAAACTGAATAGCTAATAGAAAAATGTATTGAAGGAACGAGGCGTATCCATTGTAATCCAATTCTGATGTTGAATGAGAGGAGCACACACCCAGCCAGAACTCTAATGTCTCCTACTTTCGAATAGAATGGAAATCCAGTTCAGCAACTGACAAACAGTTTCACATTCGCTACCTACTCTCATTTTCCCATTCAGTGCAACCTGGATATCTGAATTATGTCTGTCTATTCATGTTTTTAATGTAATGTCTACCTTCGTATCATTTTGTCTTGTTCTCCATGTTCCACTTATTACAACTACAAATAACACCAATCTCCTGCACATTGTCTTGTCTAATAATTTCATTTTTGTATTTTACAGACTGCTAGAGATTCTTCGTATTTATTCACTAAATGAGTAAGAACCCAATTTTGCGTACATTTTGGATCGTTACAATGTAACTTTGAATTACAAATTAAACTTTTATCATGTTTTTTATTAGAATATTAGGGTTATCGGTGCATACGTTGAGTTAAACTCATATAATACTATCTATGGCTATTTCATTGTCCTCATAAAAAAACAAAATAGGAAAAAGGATACCAAAGAAAGTTTCTTGCTTCGTTAGCTTTTAGTATGTTCTTATACAACTACATCATTTCACCTACATTGAATGTGTGTGGATAAGAAGAGAATATTGAATTAGATTACGGTAACCAAAATAATGCTTTGTAAAAAACATTTTATTGTGTACCAATAGTATATATCTTTGGTCTATTGCTTGCGTGGACGTAGTGTATAGAGAGAGAAATAAATAAAAATGTTTGTACTCGGGTATTATTATGTAATGTCAGTGTGTATTATGTTGGATTGTGAATTCTAACCTGTGGCTCTCCTCTAATATTTGTCAAGAGTGTTGTATTTTATTTCTTGTGACATTTGAACCTCCCTACTTTTACCACAGGAGCATTAGCATTCACCACGGAGCACAATGTCTGAACTAAAGCTATTGATAAAAGTAAGTAGTAGTTGCGATTAGTTGAGCATTTCTAAAGAAATTCTCGCTCGCTCCCACTTCTCACCTTCTAATCTAATCCTATGATCAGATCTGACCCAAACTTGATAATTCATTCATTCACTCACGAACTTTTCCTTAGCCTCCCTCCTTAGTCTCCATGCACAATCATCTCGGCTATTCATTATATAATCCATCGGGGGATTATTATTACTTGCATAGCAGAGTGAGCGACATAAAGGATGGACTGCCATTAACTGTATTATTATTATTATGTATATAGTAACCAAGCAAGGTCTCTAATGTGCTACTTAGCCTAAAATGACATTTCTATCTTGTCTATCGCTTTCCAATTTTGAATATGAGATCCTGTACACTCCCAGTTGCTCCCTTTTCATTTCTATAATGTCTGCACATAATAAATACGAGAGTAACACAAACAGATAATTGATAAATTTTAATATGTTCAACCTTCTTCGGTTCCAAACACTCGTCCATTCAATTGTTCAAAGAGTGTAGAAGTAGAGATATACTCTTGCCAATCAAACAACAATAATAAACAACACGAAGACGACAGATTCGACGATTCTTAGCTAATGACAAAAAGCTATTTCCAAAATGCGGTTAACTAGCCACCGGAAGGAAGTTGGGGAAACCATTATACCTATGATGACATGACGCTTTGTTAAAAAGTCTCTGTTTGGTATGGAAATCTCAAGATTTCAATGACATCGAAGGTGTGTCACCTACTTTATAAGCGAGAATGCTAACTACCAAATTATTTACTTTTTGTATTGTTATGGACTTTCCCCAAGTGGGTATGCCTGATTTGGCTCATTTTCTTTAGACCCCCAGGCCAGGAATACATCAAAAATTTTAACATTGTATCCCAACAATACGTTCAGAGGTAAATGTGAATTCCTTAACTACCTTACTACCTACTTGTACATATGTTTCAAGGGTCTTTAGTATATTCAGTGGTGGTAGCCACGGTGTTCCGGTCTTCCATACAGAACACACCATTGTATTTAGGATTGGCAACTTTTTTGGGTTTTTAAGGATCTCCATTCACCTAGTCCAGGAATGGATTAGCATGGGTTATCATATCGCCAATGGAGCCCAATGGATTGGACAGACAGACAAGACAGATTATATTATATAGGTAATACAGATTCCATAGATATGAACTACTGTCTTCACTCTCTTTATTTTCGCTAAACTTTTTCTTGACCAATTTGCTTTACAGGGCCGTTGTGTTTTAAGAGGTATATGGCACCGTAGACTTCATCAATGAAATTAATTATTTAATATGTGAATTACAAAATTGTAGATTATTATTATTTCACATTAATATAATAACATAATATCTAAGTAGATAGAAAATGGTGGTTTTTGAGTATTTTGAGTAAGTACATGCCCGGTCCTATTGTAATTTGTAAGAGAGTATGTGCAGAGTTGAGTGTCGTCGGTGACAAAGTACAGTCATGTTGAATTTAGTTGGAGCGAAGGAGGTAAGCAAGGAGTTGACGTTTCTAATGGTTGGGAAAATGGTTGGAAGTAAGAGAGTGGATTATTGTGTACGAGTTGCTATTGAATCTTTGTGGATGGTTGAGATTGTAGCATTAAAATGTAAAGTAGAAAGAAGTAACAAGAGACGTTGTTAGCGATAGTCATCATGATGTCCCACAGTCCCACACCACCACGACTGCCTACTTATCTGTCTCAACAGAATGACATGCAATTGGAATCTCATCTCAACTCCGCTCAATACACGTCCTCGCGTTGTCTCTTATTCTTCTAAATGTCTGTCTTTCTATAGCAGTCCACGCAGTCCTGTCTCATTGTCAATTGGATCATCACTTGACTCTGTATTTACCCATCAGCACGTCACAACACTCTCATCACGACAACTGCACTGTAGTCAACAAACTCCAATCCAGTCACAGTCATGAGTCCTCCAACACAAAATAATCAGATGACGCTGGTGGAAAAAGTTTCAAATCCAGCCGCCTATACTATACTATACAAGTGCCGCACTCCTAAATATTTTACACAAATCGTCTTGAGGGCTTATTCCCTTCTTTTTTGATTATTTGTCAAGTCATATGTTCGTTATTGGTTTTTGCGCAGAACAGAGTTACTAATTTCTTAAGCAAAAATTCTTCAGGCTTCAATCCGGTCTCAAAGTTGAGAATTTCAATTGCTCAAAGTGGTCTGGTCGGTCCTGCCTGCCGTATAATCTCTTAGGCGAGGCCGTGAAGTCTTAAAATGAGAAGAATTTGATCATTTCAAATAATCGGGTCCCGCGCGGACACAGGTCCAAGATTATATTTTTTCGATTTTTTAAAACCCAACTGGCAAAAATCCCAATTTTGAATTTTGGATCACAAATATAATCGTGGATGTAAATAATCCTACAAATGGATGCCTCTTAACTTTAACCTATTGTGTTATAATAGGCAACTTATAGAGGTTACTTTATTTGTATGAGTGTAACAGTAAATTGTTTCAATATTTTTTCAGGATACTAAGTAATATTAGTAATTTCCACCAGGGCAAATGTAATGATAGTTTTGTGTGAGAGAGATAATTTAACTGTATGGCCACAGCAGTCTCTTTGAACTAAAGGATTGCACATCATCTTCTTTTTTTGAGTTGAAGGAGAGCTTAGTTGACTAACTCGCATTATCTTTCTATTTTATTTACTATTTAAACTACGTTGAGAAGGAGCATTATATTATAAGCATTATCCTAATTGTGTGGCCAGATTCAATGCACTGTCCTCTCTGTCCCAAAAAGATAAATATGAGACTAGAAATTACGTTTGTCGAATAATGATAGCGTCTCTCTCTCTCTCTCTCTACAGATAGTCGTCACTCAAGAGCTAGATATTGGGAGGTTGAAAAAAAAGTGGAGTTAGTTGTGATGTGAACATAATACGCTCTGGTACTTAGGGATGGTAATGCTTGATCTTTTAGATGTCTCATCTTTGTAATTTAGTAATGTTAGCTGTCATGTCATCGTGTCCTCTTCTTCGTTACGACTAAACTGGGAAATGAGGATGACACATCAAAATCCAAACTGCAGTGTGAGATGAGACAAGAGACACTTGATCCAATCGTCGACGAGATAGTGGCGCAGATAGCAGTTTCCTATTCTCCTAAACCTCACTCTTCTTCTTACACCAAGGAACGTGCATTTAGGCAGAGTACAATGGGATGTGTTTGTCTTCTTATTCTTCGGACAGAGCACAACAGATACGACAGACACGACCAAAACAAAAAAGAAGATGAGCACTTCAATAATTTACACATCTATCTATACCGTAGTATGGTGACACTCTTATTACAGTACTTTTTTTATTTTACACTATCCACTTGATAACAAAGTCCAATACTACAGTACATTATTCATTTTTGAGGACAAAACCAAATCTCTTACGAATGGGAAAAAGGGCTGAGCAATCCTACCACAAGACTTCACATCTGAAATCTAATGTATAATTACTGTCGTGGATAGAGAATAAAGGTAGAGTCCCATACTTTTTCACACTACCAAGGATAGTACCTTTGTACCAGATGATATTTCACATGAGATACGATACAATACACGATGAACTGATTCGTACACTATAGTCGTTTTTTGAAATGTCTTGAGAGATGAGCTTGAGAGATGTGATAAAGGCTATGATATTAATAAACAAAACAAGACTGTGGTGGAACGGGGTGGGATAACCTGAAAATATTTTAGTTGAATTCATTCCTGTTTCAATATGCATATAATCATACACCTACTCTTTCGTCATTTACTTCAGAAAGCTTACTATAGGACAATTCATGAATTTTCTCATTAAAAATTCATGAATAATTTCATAATTAGCAATAGCACACACAACTTCAGTATCAATTTTAAACTCATCTACTACGGAGCAATTAAAATTCTGATACATTTTTTCTGAACGTTTTCTCATGTCAAATAAGTCAGAGATATTTTCGCATAATTTGGAAATGTCAGTAATGTCACCCTGAAACAGATAAGTGGAATAGATCTTCACATTTTAAGTAAGTAACAGATGCATTGATGCATACAATGCGAGAAGTTCCCTATTCAATTCAGATTGACTTTATTTGATGCAGAAATTCATTGAGAAACTGTGGTGGGATGATGTGAGGCATAGAGTATAGACATCCACTATTTCTTTGCAAACGAACTTGAAGTCATCAAAACCACATTGGTGCGTGATAAAGCTTAAAGTTACAAAGTGAATTACGAAACGTTTTATTTTGTTGAATAAACGGACATTTATGGCGTTTAAATGTACCAATATTTGCTCTTACTTTTAATAAAGAATTTGAAGAAAAATAGAAAGCTTTACTGTTTTGTGTGAAAAAGATAGGATTAGTGCTGTTTTGCCTTCAAATGGTTTGTGCACTTTTGGCCCTTCAATCTCACGGAAAGGCTTAGCGGATGCCCATTGAAAAATATGTATAAGTAGTCGGTGTGTGGAATATGTGGATGGATGATAGACATCCACTTGAACTCGAACTACATTGGGGTGCAACAAATATTAAAATTCCAAATAGATTTACAGAAAAAGTTTTTATTTTACTAAATAGATGGACATTTTTGGGTTTTAAATGACCCTAGAGTATTTGTAAATTTCGGTTCTTACTTTTAATTAAAAATTTGAATTTTTATGATGCATAAGACGAAAAATAGAAATTGTCCTGTTTTGACTGGGGAAGATAGGCTGAGCCCCAATGCCTTCAAATTCTTTACGCGCTTTTGACCGTTCAATCTCACACGGTAACGTCTAAGATTAGTGGATGTCTACTAATATCGGTAGTGGCAAAATGATGGGATGGTGTTGGTATTGGTGCCTGCGTTTGAATTATAAGTGTGAGATGTGGCTGTGTTTGTCTCATCTCATCTGTTGTTCAAGAGCAGGCATCTCGACTGTAATGAGTGTGCAAGGAGCCTAGCTACCCATAATACCTAAGTAAATGTACACTCCCCTTATTACTTACTTTTAGAGAGCGAGAGAAATGATAATGATTAGATTAGTTGATGATCACGCGTTGGTTCTGTTCTCATCTTTTTCAAATGGACGTCTCCATCGTCTAATCATGTCATCTGAGCTGAAAAGATCTCCTGAGTCATCTGCCTTAACTGTCCTCGTTTCTTTCCTTCCTCTCTCACCACAATCCAATCTCTCCCTCCTCCTCCTCCTCCTACACATCTACATCTCCTACACATCTCATCAGATTCCCCAACAATCATATCATTAGCCCGACTATAGTCACATCACATCTGCTAATCCTTAACTATTGCGACTAAATTAAGTCCAAATGCATTCCTCAACTTAATCATAGTCAAGTAGGTACCAAATAATAAAACAATAATAACAATGTTTTAGTACACGCACCATAATGATGCTACGCTATCTTTATTTTGTAGATTTTAAGATCTCTCTGACAATTTTGAAAGTTTCATTTTCTTGGGCTCATTCAATTTATACATAGCTTCCCATTTTCCACAGCTTTTTTTACTATACATGGTTATAGTGTGATGTTGTCCTTGTTGTATAGTATCATGTATTATTTGCACAATCTCATATTAAGTTTCGCTCAGAAACACACTCAATTATATTTCTGTTAGTTGACAGTATTTTTATAGCGCCATTGATTATGTTACGTAAACAATACTAAGACATCTTCATTCATCATTTACTATAGACAAATAAATAACTATAGTACATATAAATGCTAGCTAATTTTATTCTAATAAATAAATAATTATAGCTAGTGTATTGCAAGGATGGTAAGTTAAGTTACAACTTCCAATGCATGAATTTGCTGGATTTTTTTTTAATATTTGAGGGTAGAATGACGGAGAAGATACTAGCTAGAGGATGGATACAAAGAATTCCGTTGGATTTAAATTGTAAATAGTAAATGTGTAGGGTTGAGAGAGATATAAGGAAAGTTCACAATAATTACTAGCTAATCAAAATGCATTATGAGGACCGTCCTGTGTTTGTCGAATTTGCAACTTGATTTCATAGTTTCCTTTGAATTTGTACATTTGTGTCGGCTGTAGTCTGTTACTACTCATTAGTATTAGGAATATTAGGATGTGTGGTACGAGCGAGGACATTTAACTGTATCAGCTTAAAAAGTATTTGTTATATTATTTACTAAAGGACTCTACCTAGATATACTTTATAGTTGTGTTTGTGTGTATTGATTGTCGAGGATGGAGGAGGCAGAGAGATGGGATAAATAATTGACTAGAAATATTTCCTGCCTGAAATTGATTTGGATTGCTTGTCAGATCTGCTGATTACAATGTTTGCCATTCATTTACTTGGTTGCTCGCTCGCATGTCAGCGACAGAAGGACAGGGATGGAAAAAGAAATCTGCCCAGCCCATGCATAGGTATTTGTTTCTAGAGTAGCAATATTATTACTATACGAGTTTACATGCCCAAGTCTAGACTAGCATTAGTCTATATAATATTTATTTATTATTATTACATCTACGGATAGTTAGATACATGTACGATGTGACAACCAGAGGCCGGAAAGGCAGGAAAACGCATACTAATATTTTATTATCAAGATTTACAGTCATTTAAGTTTCATTTCAAGAGGTGGTTATTGTTAGCTATTAACTTTGGTTTAAGTCAGGAAATGACGGATATTTTGGTACACTCTTTTGCGGCAATTAGTGAGAATGGATAATAGGGCTTCTGTATTGGCAAAAAATATTTATGCATTTACCCATTTTTACATTTTGATTTAAAGTATCGAATATTTTATATAATTGAATTTCCTTCCTAACTTTGCTATAAGTGAATTATTGAATGATTTGAAGCGTTTGGAAGGTCCTCTGTCAATTGAAGCTTCTTCTTTTATACACCTTTACATTTTTTCGCAATTTACAATTTCCGGTCATACTTTTGCCTTTGGCTCATCTTCCAGCGTTGATATTTATATTGGTAGCTTTAGGACGTACCTTTCCGGCGTTTGATGATAAAAGTCAAGTGATAATTTCCGAAGGTCTATAAGGTATAAGGGATATTCATTCGCTATTTGAGGAGAGGACTACTACGGAAAGGAGGGCGAGATGCAGGGACAGGGAGTTTTATTGTGTGAGCTGTATGTAGGTAGGTATCGTAATTTGCGGAAGCTTGAAATGAAATCGTTTCACGCTGACTCGGCTGGTGTAAGTGCACGATCTGTTCATCGGAGTAAAGTAGACGACTACTAAAGGAGACTGGTGGATTCATGGAGGCCATTCTCCTCGCTCCACTCAAGTCAACTCAGCGAATCTCTGAGCCCCGGCAGAAGTTGAGCACAAAGGCAGACGTCATTCTTCATAACACTCCTAAACATCTACACTCGCTCTCTTCTAATTGAAATCTCGAGCAGAGTCACACACATCCACACATAATGCTAGCAGCTCCTTCCCATTCATTACTCTTGCTACTCTTTCAACATTTCACTCACATTTTCTCCTCTCCATCCACACACATTGATTGAGCCGAAAAATCCCTCCTTACATCCTATAGCTATATACATTTATGCTCATCTCTTGAATACAGCTAACGATTATCCACTAAGGTCACCACTCGATAAACATAATAAAATAGTCGATTTATTTATATAGAAATATTTTATTCAATTTATAACTTTTATAAGTGCAAGGTGCACTATGCATGCATCCAATAATGATTCAATGATACATGCAATAGTCTCCACCCAACCCTTTCAAGATTTTAACTTTATAAGTAAAAAAAGCTTAACGTGTACTCGAAGTCGAAATCGTTATTTCTTGTTTTGATGTTGGCTAATTTGATGTTTTATTGTAGTATTGGTATTATCTATGTTATCTCTATTGTATCACGCTATATTTATTACAGTGACAGTTGAGGAAGAGCAGTGGCGCTGGAGAAAAAATATGTTATGTCTACAGATTTTAATTCTTAATATTGTTGTTCAGTTCAGTACTTCCAGTTCCACTAGTCAATAAATAGCTAAATTCAATTTCAAATTACGTAATTTTGAACTTGACATCTGATTTTTATAATACTTTAATATTATTGATTTCTTTATTTATTATAATATCGTCTACACGATATTTGTCCAACTACAGCAGCTACTTATACTATATATACTGATATTATTTAATTTTAGTTGGATTAGGTAAGATAAGAATTGAGTGTATATCTTGCTCTTATTGTATGTACCTATATTATATCTGTACCTGTACTTATTATATTATTGTAATATTAGTAATAATAATAATTAGTAATAATAATAATTAGTAGTTTTCTCATGCAGTTGCATACAGTCTCATGTATTAATAAACAATGTTATCTTTTTGTGCCCAAGTGAAGTGTGAAATTCAATTGTTTCTTAATGTAGGGCCATCCGTATGCAACTAGAAAATATTAGAGCATATTATTCTTCACTTCCATGAGAGTACTAATACACGGTACAAGAGCAGTATCGTGTGGCATATTAGTTGAAGCTATTTGTGTTCAATGAAAAAAAACATTGTTAATATTATATCTGAATAGGAAATAGTAACAGTGTGTGCGATGGTGATGACGATGACAATGAGGTAATGTATGAAGTCAAGGCTCTTTTTACCATGGGGAAGTGGGAAAAGGTAAGCCCATCCGGGAGTCTGGAAATTAAAATTTCACTTTTTTCCACTAGTGACAGAAATGAGGATTTTGTAGCCAGTAGGAAAAAGTGGCATTTTAATTTCCAAGCTCTCTGATGGGCTTATACCTTCTGCCACTTGTCCATGGTGACAAGAGTCCACGAGCCTTGGTATGAAGTGTATGTATAGCACAATAGTTCACAATAGATCGTTGGTGGATAATGGGGATGCATTGGAGTAATGCAATCGAGTTAGGTAGTCTGTTGATCTGCTGGAGCGTAGCTTGGCTCTTTTGTAGTGTCGCTGAGAGTGGCGGGTAGTGGAGTCGAGTCGGGCATTGTTATGTAAATGCCCCGACTCTGAAATGGAGTCGGGAGAGAGAGAAAGAGGCCGGGAGCTGGAGATTGTGAGTGGAGAGAGAGCGAGCCGGATATAATATAATATTATCTTGTCGAGTGATTTCGATGTAGGAAATCCAATAGAATATCTCTCCCGTAGGCCATTAGAGACGACACAAAATTCACGCGCCCACCCCGCACTTCCTCCATCAAATTCAATACACAAATATTATACGTCCTCTCTCTCTCTCTACACTTTAATACGACACGACTTACTCCCTACCAATACTATTCTGCTTAACAAACCAGCCCACGTCGACTCTATAGTCACCACCAAAATATTATCCAATCCTGCCTACAAAATGCAACATCATACAAAAGGGAACAAAAACCAAACCTCTAAATAAGCTTCAAAAGCTTCTTTTTACCTACTTAATACAACAGCATGTTCTAGACTCACATAATCCATCATTTTATTTTTGTAAAAACATTTACAGATTCTGAATCAAAGAAAAGTAGAAGAGCATGGCTATCTACTTTCTTCACTATTCTACATCTACATTACCTTTCACTTTGCCTATAATAATAGCTAAAAAAATTATAAATTAATTAAACTGCTACTTATTTTGGAATTGATTTTGCCTATTACTTCTCGTCGTGTACTAATATTAAATAGTCTGACAGAGCTGAAAATAGAATATTATGTCAGCCACACAGGATAATCCGGAGGGAAAGTAGAAAGTACTAACGATGGAAGTTGTAATGGAGGATATAAAATACGGGTATTATGGTCACCCCACCCGGCTTTTGTATTTCAATGGCTGCCGCACATAAAAAACACCGGGGCCCTCTCCCTTCTTCTTTTCCTTCCTAATGGATACTAAAATGTTACACTAAAGAGAGTCGGAGTGTCTGCTTCTGCTGCTGTGCAGTGCTTAGGAAAGAATATTATTATTCTGTCGTTTCATTGAAACGCTATAAGTGGCATAGCTAAGTGTCTGTCCTCATTCACCAGCCACGTAGCTATCCATAAAACACATCTGCATATAAATGTCGAGCTGGTTCCTTGCTTAATTTGCAATTGCATATTGCATCCTATGAACATGGTCGAGTGCAACACTTGAATTCAACCCCTGCCCTGGATTAAATAATTCCGAATCACTTTGTGCTGGTGC
>JABASI010004727.1:0-13534 GCA_019776505.1 Tomocerus nigrus | reverse complement strand
TTTGCATTGCACTGAAGATGTGTTTTTCTCTTTTAAAAGTATTAAAATCCAATTATCAATGAGCATTAAGTTGAGTTATGACATCTACAAGTAGATCATGATCATGGGGTAAATTATTAGTTTCACACATTTCATTCACCTATGTTGTGTCATCTGAAATCAAAGTCAAACTATTGACAAAGTAAAAACAAGAGCCCTCCTCTTAGCATGACCAATAAAAACATTATTGCAAATTGCAACAATAATAAAGTTTAATAAGGGTCAAAATTGCAAGTAGCACTTTTAGGCAACTGCAATCAGTTAAAATGTACGTACAAGCTAAAATCATGTTATTATGTATAAAACTAGAAATAGTGAAGAAATTCATCCTGAAACTTTAAAAACTTCTTTCAAAATAAAATTAACATACAAGCAATGAAGCAGTTCGAGTTCTAATGAACTACATACTTGTGACTTGTATTGTAAATTGTAAGTAAACAAAATGTCACATGCTCACTTCTTCTCTTCTTCCTACTTTCTGCATGATATTAAGTAACATAAACGTGCCTAATAAACAAAGTTATGCAACTCAGATATCTGGGTATGTATGCATGTACCTTAATCAAGTGAACAAGTAGTACCGGCATATATAATAGGAAAACCCCAGGTAAACAGCAATTAACCTGTGAGCGAAACGAAAACATAAACATAACTTTTAACCTATAGCCGGCATTGCCACTCTATTGTGTTACAGTGCATTTCTCAATAACGACACAACATCATGCCAATGATGCCAACATAACATAACAATACGAGTACATCTCACATACTAAGTAACATCACATTATAATATTCATATTTAAATGGTGATTCATTGTGAAGAAAGAAAGGTTGTCGCTTTCTTATGCTACAGAGATCTCTGTGTGGCATTTGTCTGAATTGTCTGATTATATCACACACACGTACAAATATATAAAAATATAAATGTACATGAATTCATGACGGACGTGTACGACCTAAGTATCAATAGTATCATATTCCAGGTAGTAAGTAAGCAGATTATTGGCAGTGGCACTGTGTGTGTACATTGAATTTCATCTCGGACAATAAATTAAAATGACGGTAGATAGTTAGAGATTCACAACTTCTGGTCCTATGTCACCAAACAAACAACCCATACGGTGAATTATGACTTTCATCATCATTATTCATCACAACATCACAACCCTTCCCATTGTCAAAGGCCACGACTGCATACAAGTGTCTTCTAGTACAACATTTACATATTAAAGAGCAATGCGTGTCTATAACTAATTCTAAATCATGATCCTTTTAAACGCTTAATATTCCTTTGAGAGATGTAATGTAATCTAATGTTGGATCTTGCCTAGAATTCATGTGCATCCCATTTATTTAATTCTCATACTCATATGTTGTATGACTGTATGTAATAATGGGCATAAGGGGAATTAAATAGACGGAGCACTTTGTGACAGTGCAATAACACAATGCAACAGCCTACTACAACTACAACCAGTTTCCTAAGCTTCTTCGTTTATTCGTTTGACTCGAAGCAAAAGTGTCATGCAATGCAATTCAACTTTTCCACACAACAATTACAAACAACCTACACAACAAACTAAATTCTATATGGACTTGTCCTAATTGTACTACAAACTACAAGCCTATTTCTCCTTAGATGAGCTCAGCAAGGATCTATTTATTCTTGTTCCTTCCCCAACTCCATCCCAAAGATCATAATGAAAATAACAATTTACTTTCTCGCTGTACTTCCCAAAAACCTACATTATCTCCAAAGTTCACCAACAAATCTGGTGATCTACTTACGACACACACTTACAACGTATACCTATACAACAATGCAGAATGTAGGTATCTTGACTGAAGCAGATTATTCAAAACAAGAATTACCCTTGACCCTAGTAAGGCTACTAACTCGATCCTAAGGTATTCTCATTCCCGATCCTATACATACCCAATACCCAGGTATATTGAATATTCATGATATGCTCATTTAACAATAAATACTCCCTTACGGTCATTCTTTCTGACGTCTCTGGAAACTCTCGAGTGGGTTATTCCGTTTATCCACTACCCTCCGTCGCCTCGTTCCTTTTAACCTCTTTTCATTTCAATTAGGATAGGAATAGGGTAACTACTCCAATCTAAATACTCGATCCTTACAGAAACATAGTGTTAATATTGAAAAGGCATTCTATAAGGAATAAGGTGTGCACTCTGTGTACGGAACTACCTACGCATTAAGTATTTTATTTTTCCTGATCCGGTTTATTCTAGATATAACTTCCTTACTACCTTAGCAAGGCGATTTAAATAAAATGTAATGCTATACATCAACCTTATAAATATTCGACTCATGCCGTTTGCTGTTTCCAATCCAAGTATCATAAAAATATCCAACTGTAATTCAGTGATCGATTTGGTGGCAAAATTATTCTTTCAACAGCCTTCCCTAATGTATTAAATCCAAAAATATTCTGAGCAGATAAAGGCAAACTTTCAAACTTGATATTCATAGAAATTAGAATACATGCACAGAATGCAACAATAGTGTCATTAATTCAACCTACAAGAACATGAATAGTAACACTTACCACTTTATAAGATTTTAACACTCCAAGCCAACAACTACTGTCATTAGAAATAAATTATACACCTACCTATCTAGATACTTATGAATTTCTTTTGCTTTGAGCTGTCGACACTCCACGCTTGAATACACAAGCGTGGAATATACAAGCACACTATGAGTATCATATACAGCGCATGCATATGTAAAGCATAACAGCAAGTGAATCTTGTTCAAGTGGTTAGTTTACCTGTGCAAGTGCATCTCTGCATTTATGTATTTACTATTATAGTTGAATTGGTGCACTGCTCATTTAAAGCAACAGATGCTACACTACTGCCTTGCTTATAGAGGCAATTAACTTTTATTTAGCATTTAACAACAGTACATAGCTACACAAGAGCAGGAGCATGCACACACACAGTTCAACTGATTGTAGCTTTAATCTTTACAAAAATTGTCTGCCTATGCTCTACAACTAAATGCTTGCATTGCACTGCAGTTAATTTTCATTTTGACTTCTTTCTCAACTGTTAAAGCGATAGTGAGTTACTTGTTTAGCTTGGCTTGCTTTGTACGGCCATAATCAAAATGAAATTCTCTCAATCTGCAAAGAAAGAACTATTATGCACAGCACATAAAACAACTTCTACATTCTACAACTATGTTCCTACTGATACTATCATATATACATATATAAATACATAAAGTAGGTATATACGGTATAGTATTATATATATAATAACCCAGTCATAAGGATACAGAGAGAATATAGAAGCCAACAGCCAACATTTGATGAAGTTAAAGAGAGAAAGAGTATAATATGAATGATGCGATGATGAACCTGAACTTGGAAGAACGTTCCTATTCCGTTACAGTAGCTATTAGCCAGTTTCCTTTACAAAGATGTTGATTGCTAGCATTAATCCATAGATCACAGGTAGACCTTTTACTATTTCACTTATCCATTCATTACAGAGCAGAAATCTTCAATTATTCTACACGTACCGTACGTGTATAAATGTGGCTGCATTAATAATCTTGTTATATATTAGCCTCCCATTACAGTTTTTCTGTCTAACGAGAACAAGTAACTAAAAGTGATTGCACTTGTACACGTAGGATATCGTAGAGTACCATGAACTTTGTAAAATCTTATCCTTCGAGTCCTCGTCCCTATGCCTTTCTATTTTCCTCACGTACAGTCAGCTCAGATCTAAGCAGTATAGATCCTGTAAGTCATGTACATCTTATCAATAATAAATTAAAATAATTTCTTTTTTCATCCGATTGACTACTTGAGTCGTTCCACTTGAAGAGTTAGCCAAAGATTCCTCTTTTCCTTTCATTTACTTAGTTTGATTATTATTGGTTCCCTGATGGGGGCATGTTAGTAACTTTGCTTTCCGTGCCCCAGCAGAGCCGGCGGCACGGCACAACAATCTCAACTCGTAAACAAGAGAGGAAGGAAGAGAGGAAATAGTTAGGATTTTCGTAATATTATATTAACTTACTTAAGTAGGTACATACCGTAAATGTGCTCTTCTATGTAATACTTACCTACATTATCCTAAAGCACGGATGCCAACGAAACTACCTACATTTGCATACACTTCCTCGACTACCTCACATCATCTCACATCACATCACCGTAAACTACGACCCAATCCTTCTCAATTCCCATTGTATTTTTTTTCTATTGTACCAAATTGAACTTGGACTCCTCTGAAACTAACCATAACTCTCATTCTCCTACTTCTCTCTGTCTCTGTCTCGCTCTACCCTGTACCTAATGTGATAATGTGAAGTTTACTCATTTTTGATTCTTTACGTCTTTACCTAATTCTGACAATGAATTAACGTTTATTTAACTACAATGTAAACAGTACATACCTACACACTAAGCATAATTACTATGAAATAAGACACCATAGCCAAAAACCTAAACAACCAACCAGAAACCATACATCTCACGTCAAATATTACATTCCATCTAAAGTTGCCCTTTACAACAATGTGCTTTATCTACATGCACGTTTATTAAGATTGTGAATTAATTTTTTTTACTTCGTTTTGGGATTTCGACATGGTAGTTATGTCAGTGTCACTGATCTGTTGTGTGGTTCTGTTCTAAGTGGTACTGTGTGTGAATTTTGACCATTTATTTTCATTCCTTCCAAAAAACACGTCATCACCTTTGACAGAGCAGTGTAATTGCAATCTAATTTAGAATTTCTTTGGAATTTTCTAAATGTCATAAGGAAACAATTCAAAGAAAACGATTTGTACCTGTGCCGTGCTTTATTAAATATCGGATAACGACAGTACATATTTTCATAAGAAAACGTTTTGAGAAGAAGTGTCTAAAAGTTTAGTGGAAGCATTAACAACACTACACGACAATTTCCATGAATTTCCCAATGGATTGTGTTGGTGACCTTTTATCAGAAGATGAGTGTTTTACCTATGAAGAGGCGTCTACAATGACATTGACGTCAACCTATCACCTTTCTGTAGAGGATTAGTCAAAAATGGAAATTCCTCCTTTGACCCAAATGAGCAAGGAGTAAAAGGAATAGCAATTAGAATAAAAGGATGTTCTAAGTAGTCGCTATCAAGTAAGCTAACCTACAAGTGTAATTTTGTTGACAAATAAAAGTTTCCGAGCAATAAATACCTACACCTACCTAGTCACTGTAAAATTAACGAAAGCATACGACAGCTCACTTTTAAGCTAAAATATCACCATACACATTATACATAAATACGTACACAGCACAAGCGTAATTATTATCCTACATTTATTATCAGTGGAATTTATAGTGTGTGACATCAACGGAAAGATTTTTCTTTAAAATAGTGAAGGAATTAGAATGGAAACAGAAAGAGAGAGCTTATTGTCATATCTGTGCAATTGCTTATATTTCGTGAATAATTCAGCCTGACATGTCATGACATGATCTATGGTGAGTTTTAAAGTTGCTGCTTATTTGCATACAAACAAGTACACACAAAGCACAAACAAACAGATAATAATATAAATGCTCACTTGCATTCTTCCATTCTATTCTTGTGCATATATTTTTTTGTCTTGGGGTGAACTACACTCTTTATGATTTGTATCTTTAAATTTGAAGTTGAACCAGTATAGCAGTAGAGTAGAGAGAGACATTATTTTAGCCTGCAGCGAGAGACACGAAAAAACTTTTTTATATTAGCATAAGAAAAATTCCTCTGACCAATTCATATATTATAGATAGCTCATATGTAAGTGAAGGGGACGAGGAAAAAGAGAGCGAAAATGCTCTAAGAACCATAACCAATACATATCTACATAATAATAAAACTAAGTAAACATAGTCAAACTAACTAAAGTCTGAAATGTACACAGGGACATAAGTAACTAGAGGATTGGGAAGCACTAAAAGAAAACGCTACCTTAATAAATAACTGCCACAACATAAGAAACAAGGATACCTACTTACACTAAGAAGGAATTCTGTAAACTGATTTGAACTGGACTGGAGGAATCTGTAGTAGTGTCCACGCGGCTCAACACCCCAACAATCCTCATAAGATAGTCGAAAAGTCAAGCGAGAGGATATCATAAAGTGAAGTGGATTCAAAGTTTAGTGCAAGTGTCACAGATTAAGCAGTCCTGTTATTGGATCGTTGGATTGGGACGGAAGGGAAAAAATGCCAGGAACGAAAGGAGGAAAAGGAGCTTTTGCACCTTCATCATTGCAAATGGAAGTAAGTCCTGTCTAGTTCCACACCATTATCCTAATCCTATCTAATCTGTCTTTCTTATTAGCTATCTCTCATACTTAGACATAATACATAATACTATTTATCTATTATACATACAACCCATGTCCATATTATTATTATGATTTTCTAAAACATTATCATAAACTAAACATTTAACTTCGTACACCATACCTAAAAATATTATGCAATCGAATATAAAAACATAAAAAACTGACGAGAATAACAGATTGTTTAGACACTGTACATGTACAAGCAGATTTAATACTCTGTGAAACGAGCAAAAATATAAACAAGCAATAAACCCATTTGTTTTCACTATTCTCAGCTTCAGACTCGCTATTTATATATTTCATAGCTTGTCTTAGACTTCAGACAGTGTATCGAGCTTCGTATATCTAAAAAAACGCTAATAATATTTATACTTGTCGTAAGATAACAAATTTATAAGCAAGCTATGCCATTGCTCCCCTCCCTCCTTCTATAAAGCTTCTAACTTGTAACAGCAGTTGATTGATTGACTTGCTGACGCGATATCCATTTACTTTTTTGTAGCTAATAAAAGTAGATACACCTGTGTGGTGGGAGCAGTAACCAGAGCTAGCTGTATACGCATAAGTAAATGCATTGGCAATTCAGGCAAAAAATATGTTCTTTCGCCGAGACTAGGCAATTAACTAAAGAATCAAGTAGTAAACAATCATTTATGCAAAATTACTCTCATTACATTACATTTGGCTGTGAGCAAAGTCATTTAGCAAATAGACAGAAGGAGACCTCCCACCTAACCTACACTTCTCTTCATTGTTAACTATATAACTATAGATAATTGACTAGTAGAGATATGTTCTATAGTTACAGGGAATAATCGTGAGCAGAGTGGGCTCTAATCCACTAATGGAAAACTCAAAGCACTGCATTTCAGCTTTTAACACGCTGCAATGCATTAGCATTGCATTTTTAACATAGGTACCTACTATCCTTTTTTACATGAAGATAGAGAGTTAAGCGAAGCTATTTATTTACAATTTTTTTGCATTCACTCAAACGAAAATATAGATAATTGACTAGTAGAGATATGTTCTATAGTTACAGGGAATAATCGTGAGCAGAGTGGGCTCTAATCCACTAATGGAAAACTCAAAGCAATGCATTTCAGTTTTTAACACGCTGCAATGCATTAGCATTGCATTTTTAACATACCTAGGTACTATCCTTTTTTGCATGAAGATAGAGAGTTAAGCGAAGCTATTTATTTACAATTTTTTTGCATTCACTCAAACGAAAAAGATAATGAGCAGTGGATTATCCATTATCCCTGGCCTGGACTTGAAATCAATTGAAGAATGGCATTAGCCATGCCATGTACGTACACCTCGTGTATATATTTATCTACAAGAACATTCTTAGACATTTTTATTAGATTTATTTTACATGCACTAAACAAATATCATTTCGTATACTAGTAGTCCAATCCAAATCGACACTTTATACAACCTTCTCCATACATTATAAAATTAACTTTTAAACAATTACACAACCAACTATCTCCTAATAGTATAATGTCTTGAACTAAATCCTTATTACAATCTAATCTGCATAGTTTATTAATCCTCTCGAAGATATAGACATTCACTTCCAACCCATAACATAATGACAAACTTAAAAACATTCTTCAAATGCTACAAGAACATTAAATAGCATATTAAATCCTTAATAACATGTAAATACATGTCCAAGTCTAAACTAACAATTTAATTAGTAAATAGTGAAATTGAGATTTTTATGTCTGTCTCTATTTTTGAGATTATTTCTAAGATTTAATATAAACATAGCACATAGACCCCATAATGATATGATAACTATAGAATCAAGACAAGACACATCACATCATCAGATGATAAAATGCAAATAATTATTTCTCTTTTGGTGTTAATTCCATTGCAAGGTAGACAAGGCGTTTAACGATACAAATTACTGAATGCTCAGAATTGCTTCCCTCTAATCTCTGTCCCTCTCTAAACTTGCTAATTGTTTAGTCAAACGGAAACAGCATAATATTTGACTCCAACCAAACTAATTTTAAAATAAGGCTACCCAAACAAATTGTTATCTATCTGGCATTAACAATATTTACTTAATTTCTTATTCTGTAGGTGACTACATGGAAATAGTATGTAATTTTTCATTTGTCACATTTACACTTTGCAATTGACTAAAAATGCAAGTTAAATGTTAAGGCATGGAGTATTTACCTTACTATGGAAAATTTTATGCATTCAAATTCAATGATACAACAATAATCATGAATAATCAAATGATTTCAAATAATAGAGATTTGATGCCTACTACGCCAGAAACGTCACTGATTCTTAAGTATATGAACCGTGAAGCACATGAACATGTCAGAGCCAAATTTTTGTGTATGCTAATAGATATGTAAACAATGAGTGTAAACAGTTATAGGGATGTGTGTAACCTCCCTCTCTAACTAACCAAACCATAACCTATGTATTCATAGAAATATTGCAATATCTACGTCAACAACAACCGTCCCATAAAAAGGGAAATGTATGCACACATTAAAATAGTTATCACAGTTACACAGCTACGGCTAGAGCAAAGCCACATCTATCAAGGCAACGCAACGCAAGAGCAATAATTGCTATATTCAGCTATGTTCCTCTAAAACTCTACGGCAAGAACATAAATAAATACCATACAAATGATATACTGACACACACACACACACATTCCCTTATAATAACAAGACATAAATAACTGTATATACGTATAGGCATGCCAATCTCTCTCAACCGGCAAATCTATCCTTCACACATGGCTGAGAGTTCAGTTAAATTTTAGAATATTTATTTTATTTATTTACTCTTTCCTTTAGTTGATTACAATATTATGACTGAAAAATGATGTTCAATGGCAAATGGTAATTTGAGCGAGTAAGACTGATTGATGGCTCAACTAATTTTATCCGATGCGATATCGACTTCATGTCTCTTTCTTAAAAAGCGCAAATGGAAAACAACATCCTTAATAATGTAGAAACAAGTGAAGGAAATCGCGATAATGCGAAAACCACACAATCAGACTATACTCATGCTAAATCCACACCACTCTATATATGCATTCACTAAAAATAAAAACAGAACACAGACAAGACACTATCAGCAATACAGATCTTAAGAGTGCACACAGGGTACAGATAGACCAGACAGAGAGAGAGAGAGAGACGGATAAAACCATAGCACACCATTTATCATTCTCGTCACCAATATAATAAAATACAAAGAGTAGAAAAAAGCTCATGGTTAGCCACATTCTTATTCTTTCCCTCAATTTACCACTTGAGTTTTTTCTCTCTCGCATAACTCAATTACTTCAGTGCATTTTCAGAACACATTAAATGAGAGAAGGTGTGAAGTGAAGGTACTTATTATTTTTAACTTTACAGAATTGCAATATTTACATTATACATAATAATAAATAAAATGTAGGATGTACAGCTCCTTTTTTTCTACACACCTTTTTCAAGTATAAATAACAACACTTGCTTTAAATATCCTTTTAATAAATAGCTACGCTTTTAATGTTATGCACAAATGGTTGCACTCAGCCCACAATTAAGCATTTAGAGCTCACTTTAAATAGTACACAGAGACACAGAGTGCATCTGTTGTCATAAAGTAACTTGACTGTAAAATTTATAGCCACAGTTACACCTCTTCTGCGTCTGACACCTGAGAGGTGCTTGCAATTACAGATGAGATTACCAATTCATGAATATTATTTTAAAATGCAGAGCGTGAGTGAAATTTCCATTTAGATGCACTATTATTACTAACAACACCTTTCCTTACACACAAGAAAGAGTCACAATATTCAATACAGTAGCATATTATGCATGTAGCTATTATTATAATTAAATCCAAATCACAGTCACACATACTAAGCAATGACTAACTACGACTACCCACTTCATGTTCTTAACTTAATTCCTAATGCCTATTGAATTAAAAATGTTAAAAGAGAAATGCGAAACATTTAACTTAAGTGCTACAGCAATTTAAAATTGATATTATAATACACCTGTGTGTATCTATTACTTACTACCTAACCACCGACAGAGCCACAGACGGCGACAGAAAGATTTTACAGATATTTTAATTGTATGTATAATAAATATTGTACATTTGTCTCTACGTATAAGTACATATACATTATTTGCAATTAATTTATCTAAAGCGTATCAAAACGGAGCCAGCTTTCAATTCGAATCCAATCATAGAAAAGGAAAGGTTTAACGAGTGAAATGTATTATGAATTAGACAGAGTTGGCAAGTGGCATATATTCGAGTGGCATATAAGTGGCATATAATTGGTAAATACCGTCATGACATATATATAATATGCCACTGACATGACATATAATGGCAAATATTAGAAAATGGCATCCTTGGGGCATCCTTGGGACTTCCTTTCGAGTGGCATATAAGTGGCATATATTGGTAAATACCGTCATGACATATATATAATATGCCACTGACATGACATATAATGGCAAATATTAGAAAATGGCATCCTTGGGGCATCCTTGGGACTTCCTTGGACGTAGCGCGAACACATTTATTTTAAAATTTCAATGTAAAATTAATATATGCCAATTAATGCCATTATATGGCATATGCCATTAAATGCCATTAAATGCCATTATTTGCCAACTGACATGACATTTTCTAATTTTGCTGGCATAAAACCAACTCTGCTTGGAACACTTCTTTCGTGCATACACCGTGATGCCCAGTTTCTCAGCTTTCATATACTGTACAGTAGTGGCAGACATATTCATTTTCTTTGACACAGCCCGAACGTTAGTTGTAGCATTGGTCTTTATCGATGGCCGATTGGCTTATATTTAATTTTTTCTGTATTTTCTAACCTGCCTATTACATTATAAAATGTACTCTTCAGTTTCCCTTCCAAGAAAAAGTGAGGAACACTAAGTTTCTTGCTTTTATTTGCTTCGTTTTTATAGGAGTGAACAACTCCCTCGCGAAACACTCGTTTTCTTTCCGTCCCATTTTTGACAGAAACCAAATAGAGCAATGAAATTTTTCTATATTGTACTTTCAACAGTGCTCTACAACACTGCTGGGCTGAATTTGTTTTCAATAGTTTGGTTTACTAAATATAAATCGTCGGAAAAAATGAATCCTGTTCCTGCACAAGCCTTAGTTAGAGATTAAAAATAGTACCTAATAATTATATCTCAACCTGATATAGGTATAGTAGGCTTTTTAAAAATTAAATTACTTCATTTTAAAGCTATATAGTAGTTAAAAAGTTTTAAAGTTTAAACCCTACACCAAAATAGGCGCATCCTATGCGTAGGGTAAGACAATAAAATAATATTATTATTTTTATTATTGTGATGATTATATAGCAATTAGAATTCAATTAATGACTTGTCGCTTATGGTCATTGAAGATTTTGGTGAATCGTGAATTGTTTCATTTAAAGTTAAAACATTTTAGTTCTCTTCCCACAAATTTTCTTCGGACTTACACAAAAATATCCGTACAAAACTTTTTGACTTTTCTACGGTACCTACTTATACTTTAGATTCACTTATATTTATGTTATTATTATATCACTTATATTTCCTTTTTCAAGAGCAGCCTGTAAAACTGCATCATAATCTCCTAAAACTTTGTTCCTTTGGGTATATGGCGAACAATTTTTAATATTTTCAACTCATTTTATGTAATAAATGATTTTACACATTTTAGCAAATAATGATACAGAAAGGGCGGGGATTCTTGCCATTTTCAATTGAATAATTGGCAGTTGACACTCTGGGCTAGGGAATTCACCTATGTGACTAGAACTAAGGCCCAAATTAATAATGAAAGTTTTTGGGTTTGGCTTCGGCTTTGTTACCAGGTAACTGAAAAAAATAAGGCCAATGTAATAGTCACATAATCTAAGCCAAAGCCTAGGATATGGGAAAACCGTCATTATTAATATGGGCCTAACTGCCCAGAAGTAAACATCGTCAATCGTCTGCTCACTTTGTACCAAAAATTAAATTATTGATTGTTGCCGTTTATCATACCATTCCCGGACAGCATTCGCGAATCTGACGTTGGTGTGGTGTAAGTAGCCTCACTTGTTGTTGCTCGTAGTCTTATTATCTGTAAAGGTTTCCCTATTCATTTTCTAATGAGCAAGTCGTGATGAAAATAAAAATGTTCTCTGTCATAGGGCCATATTATGAACCTCGTCTTAAAATCTGAGGGCTACTCAAGATTCGTTTTAAAATCTGTGATTTGTCCTCGCCATAGTAATCGGGTACTTAAGTCCTCCTTATTTTTTCAAGAGCAGCCTGTAAAACTGCATCACAATCTCCTAAAACTTTGTTCCTTATTTGGTTATTGCGAACAATTTCCACTCATTTTAATTCATTTTATGTAATAAATGATTTTAAACAGTTTAGCAAATGTAAAATTCGATTCTTGATTCTTGCCATTTTCCACTGAATAGTTGCCAAGTTGCCACTCTGGGTGTAAAACTAGTACCTTGTACCAAAAATTAAATGACGTTTATCACACCAACCCTGGACAGCATCTTCATCTTCGTAGTAGGGCGTCATCACAAAGATTTGGTGTATTTGTGATTCCAACAAAAACCAATTTTTCTTTGTTCTCTGCAGCTGCAGACAAAGCTAGCAGCAAGCACGCTAGAAATGATGTATCTTGGGGAACAGAATTTTCTGCTCTCTTCTTTGAGGTACCATCTAGTTTGTCAATGATAAGGATACATTGTTTGCATTTAATTGCTTCCATAAAGAATTTTTCTAAATTCTTTTGTGAGCCTCCAACCCATTTACCCAAGACTTTTGACATTTCCATTTGCTTTCGTTTGCTGCAGCACGCGCTGCAGCCTTAAATGTGTAGTTTTTGTACGCGAGAAATCCTCTCAGTTTTGTCTCTGAGCCTTCTAAATGTAGAAAAATAGGACTTATTTTTAATTGGCAGGTAATTTTAATGAATGAGCCTTTATAATAAAATGTGCCGTACTGCTGAAATATGGTACTTTATTTTTAATGAAATGTTGCGTAAACAAGTGAGCCTATCCTTAAAAATATAAAACAATTGTTCT